>RCUC01002042.1:0-104060 GCA_003697995.1 Taxidea taxus jeffersonii | reverse complement strand
TTAAAAATTTTGATATGTAGTTTTATCATTCGTATTTAGTTAGAGACGGTTTTGCATTTCCACTGTGACTTCACTTTTTGTCCATAAGTATATGAGAAGAATATTTTTAATTTACTAGTACAGATAAAATTTTACTCGCTCGTATTAACATTTAGCTTCGGTGGGTGGTGACTAGAGATGTGGCTGTCGTGATAAGTTAGACACTTCGGGGAAATCTGGACCGTGAGGATGAAGCTGATGTCGGTGAGCACAGGGTGGGAGGCTCTGGAGCCAACGCCCGCCTGGTCCTGTCGTGAGGGGCGACCGTTCTGCAGGGTCAGGTGGGGGTGGAGAGAAAGCGACCGGGTCATCGTGCAACTGGGAGCGGAGACACCAACTCTTCCCGAGCGTCCAGGCAAGACACGTGGCAGCGCCCGAGCCCGGACACTGGTTCTGCGCTGAGGTTGTGCACGTGGCATGGGGCAGTCGTGATGTCCCCAGGGCCCCGGAGCTGCTCCCGTCCGCCTGAGACCTCTCTGTGCTTCACCTGATTATTTGTTTGTCTCCCGAGAGCTACAAGGTGCTGAGAGAGACACTTGGGGGATTCAGAATCCCAGGCAGAGGGAGGGCAGAATTTGCAGGAGTTGCCCTGGGCAGGAATCACGAAATGGGGGGGGGGGCGGAGGAGCTGAGGCACTCCCCACTTTTCTAGCCAAAGGGGGAAGCACCCTAGAGGCTGACAAGCAGAGCCTCAGGGACTGGGGGAAAGGGAGAAGGGGAAGGAGGCCAAAGGTGGGACGTGGATCAGTCAAGAAGGAGCAAACATGACGCTGAACCACAGCCTGCAGATGCTGGGGGGCTGGGGGGGCAAAGAGGTTGGAATCCAAGGCAGAAGAAAGGCAGGTGCCTCTTCCTCCCACCCACAAGCCAAAGCAGAGCAAGGTCCCCAGATGTCCAAGTTCCTACCTACTGTCTTCACAGAGGAGACAGGGACAAAAAGCAGGGGCTCCTCATGAGCGCATGTGGGACAGGCCCCTCGACCTCAGAGGTGGCCACGTCAGTGACAGGAGTCCTGCGTGTCTTCCGTGCTTGTCTGGGCTGCGGACCGGCAGTCGGCCACAGCGGGGTCCTGGCCTGCCCACCTCGGTGATCTGGACTGATCTGGAAGAAACTTCAGGGAAATGAGTCGAGTTCCGGCCTCTAAGCCAGTGGCCATTCCACGACCACGATGCATGTGAAGAAACACAGCATGCGGGCGTACACACACTCACGTACACACACGCTCAAACTCACTGTCACACACACTCATCGCACATGGAAAGGACAGATCAGCCACTGGTTGAACTCTTCCTCCCTCCCCCAGGGATGCCCTTGGAGAAAGAAAAATAAGAAGAAAAAATGGTACCAACCACATTTCCTTATACATGGGCAACCAGAGCGAGGTATTTGCAGCGGCCAGATAAAGAAGTGTCCCCGCCTTGACCTGCCCAGGCTCCTGGCAAATACATCGGGATTTATAGGGCTTGGCCCCTGGGAAATGTCAGCATCTCCCACGGAATTATTGGCTTAAAAGGAAAAGGTTTTTGGGGTTTTTGAAGATTTTATTGATTGACTTGACAGGGCGTGCGGTGCAGGAGGAAGGGGCCGCGGGGCGCTCGGCTGGGGCTCTCACAGGCCACTCTGGCCTCGCGGCTCCCGCCGTCTCAGCCGGGGCAGTGAGGAGCACTAGGACTCTGTGGCGCAGGCCCTGGGGCTTGGGTGCCAGGACGCCCGTGTCCCTGCCCTGGACACAGACGGCGACGGCCGGACGCGGCGGGCGGCCGGGTGGGCAGATGCGGGCGGCGAGGAGACAGCGACCGGCCTCCGCGCCGCAGGCAAGGCCCGGGGAGCCGGAGCTGTGGGAGCCGCTGGTCGGAGGGAAAGCAGAGCCGCTCTGCTCAGCGGCGGCTCTTCCTGCCCCTGCGACCGACTGGACAGACGCGCTCACGAGCGAAGCAGCCGCTGCAGCCCGAGCCGGAGCCGCGGGGGGACTCGGAGCCGCCGCCTCCCAGAGTCCGCTCGCGCTCCCGGGGCTCCTGCCCCAACGCCGGCCGCACGCGCGCCCCGGAGCGTCAGTCCGCGTCGTCGCCTGACCGCGTGACACCAACCCCGGGCTGCGAACGCGGCCCACCGCCACGCAAGGCGCGGCCCCGGGCTCCCGGGTGAGCCCCGCGGCTCGGCGCCCGAAACGCGGCGCGGGGGAGCGAGCAGGGGCGGCGCGGCGGCTGCGGGAGGACGTCCGAGCGCACACGGGACCGCGTCCCCCGGGCCTCTGCGGCCGCCACCGGGCACGACACCCCGCTGCGCTTCCCTCCGGTGAGGGTCCGGAGGACCGGCCAGAAGCACGTCGGTGACGCCCTCGGGGCGGCCTCCCGTGGGCCGGGGCCGCGCCGGGGGAGGGGCCGGGCTGCTGCCCACCCCCCCGCAGGGGCGGACCTGACTTGCTCCTCTGGCGTGCGGCGGAGTGCGGGGACCTCGGGACGCGCGGCGGGGACAGCCCCCCTCCTGCCGGCTGGGCGGGGGCTCACGGCGGCCCCTGACACAGCCAGGCCGCGGGGGCGGGGGCAGACAACCCCCAGGGGGCTCACCCTCGCGGACACTCGCGTGTTTGGAGGTACGCCGTCTTCCCAAACTGAGCTAAGTCCACCCACCTTCGGTGGCAGAAACCCGCTGGCCTCGAGTGGCCCCATCCTGCCGGAAGTCCTGCGGGATTGTAGGATTTGGTGTGGGGTACCGAGTCCGGCAGAAAGGATCCTCCAAGCTCATCAGGACAAAGAGGACCTTGGCTGGAAATTAGCTCTGGAGGCCTTTAGAAGCATGAGCCAATGGTCACCCCATCAGCACATGAGGAGGAAGAGGGCTTGCCTCCTTCCTCCCCCCACAGGCTCTACGGCCTTCTGACCACCAGGAGCTATCACAGACCCCAGCGAGTCTCAGCCATGGAGGGACCGTGCTGGTCCGTGTGCCCTCCAAGGACCCGAGGACCACGACATAAACAGAAGCCTGAGCCACCGCCCTGCGGCTGCTGGGCTGACCTGGTCCTTCCAGGTCTGTGCTGTCCCATCTGTGCTGCTCCACCTGGGGGTGGCTTGTCCACAAGCCAGAAGGGACACGGGCTGGAAGACCACCTCCCAGCGGCGCCCCACTGCCGGGGAGCTGGAGCCTGGGTGAAGGTCACTTCTGCCCCAAAGGAACGAAAGTGATGCTGTGATTCCGAGTGTCCCGTAGCAGACATCATTTTAATCTCTCTGCCACAGGCATGTGGCGTAACAAAGGACTTAGAAATTTACTGATAAAATTAAATTAAGGGGGGGAAAAGCAGGCCAGTGCCAACAATGACGCCAGGAGGAGAAAGTGATTAGGGAGAGTGTTTGGAACCCGTGTCAGGTCAATACCTCTGAAAACAGATCAGACAGGAAACAAGGAGCACTTGGCCTTGTAAAAATCCCACACACAGTTGACTGTTTCCACGAACACATATAAAATCCTGAAATAGTCATTGAGGGTATAGTGTGATGGAGCCGGGGACCAACCTGGTCTGGGAGCCCTGGCCCCACTCCCTGGCCTGTGCCGGCAGGAAGCAGCCCTCTGCTCTGCTCCCAGCTGGCTTCTCGGGGACTCAGCTGCCTCCCAACAGAACCCAAACCCAGGCTGGGACAGACCAAGCACACAGCACACTGTCAGTGATGGTGGCTGGAATTCTTCCCTACTAAAGACTCCACTTCTCACCAGAAGTTCTGATCTTCTTTGGCCAACTGTCCCCCTCCTGGCCACAGAAGAAAGCAAGGTTTAGCGGCTCGATGCCCCAACCAAGGGGCAGGCAACCGGGGCCTGCAGCGCAACCCCAAACACTGCAGCCCAGTTCTCGAGCCCCGATCGTTTAAGGCAGGTGTTTCCAAGGAGGCTCCTTGGCTGCAAATATCAATTCTCACTATTCGTGACAGGTTTGTTCTATGATGTCACCGAAAACACTGAATTAGTGAACACTAGACTTTGCTCGGAGGGGACGCGCAGGATCAGGCTCCCTGCAAGCCTCTGGCCACACGTGTTCATCAACCAATTAATGTCACATACTTGCCCACCACACATCTAGTAAGGGGTTGATATTCAAAATATGTAAAGAACTCATGCAAGTCGGAAGCAAAAAACCCCAAATAATCCAATTACAGGTGTTTTCCCAGAGCTATGCAGACAGCTAACAGATACAGGAAAATGAGTTTGTCATCAGGAAATGCAAATCAGAACCACAATAAGATCCCACCTCATGCCTGTCAAGTGGGCTTTTATCAAGAAGATAAGAGAGAGCAAGTGTTGGTGGGCATGTGGAGAAGCTCATGCACTGTTGGTGGGAATGCAGACTGGTACAGCCACTATGAAGAAGAGCTCGGAGCCTCCCTTAAAAAATTAAATATAGAACTACCGTATGATCCAGCAACTCTCCGTGGGTATATATCCACAGGAAATGAAAACGGGATCTTAAAGAAATGTCTGCACCCACGGATATTGCAGCAGTATTCACAACAGCCAAGACACGGAAACAAGCCACGTGTTCTTGGATGGATGGACGGCCAGGTGGATGGGTGGACGGATGGATGGACGGATGGGAGGGTGAACGGAGGGGGGAGAGGTGGTGTATATACACAACAGAATATTACTCAGCCATACAAAGAGAGGAAATCATGCCATTTACAACAGCATGGACAAACCCAAAAGATATTATGCTAATTGAAGTAAGTCAGACACAGGAAGACAAGTACTGTGACTCCTCTTGTAGGTGGAAAATAAAAACCAAGTTCATAGATACAGAGAACAGACTGATGGTCACTGGAGGCAGGGGGCATACAGGGTGGGCGAAATGGCTGCACTGTTTTTGTTGGGTGTTTTTTTTTTAGCTTAAATGAATTGTCCTTTTATTAGATTTTTTTTTATTTATTTGAGAGAGAGAGAGAGGGAATGAGAGAGCGAGCATGAGAAGGGGGAGGGCAGAGGGAGAAGCAGACTCCCCGCTGAGCAGGGATCCTGATGTGGGACTCGAACCCAGGACCCTGAGATCATGACCTGAGCTGAAGGCAGACACTTAACCAAACAGGTGCCCCTGTTTACCTTTTTCTTTAAAAAGAAAAAAAAGTGGTGAAGTCCTGGACGAGGGTCGTAGAGGCGGGAAGAAAGGGCTGGGGAGGTTCTGGGATCTCTATAAGGTCCGAGAAGGAGAGGAATGGGGACCACTCAAGCTCGGAGTTACTGGGGTGATGGAGGCTTTTATGCTTCAAGAAAGGATCCTTACTGCCGCAGGAGAGTCTGTGTGCTTACCCCTGCGGGACGCCGGAGTCCCAAACGCCAACTCCTCCCAGACCGGCTACAAGGACGACCTGACTGTGGGGCATCCAGACCGTTCTCCAGCCTCTTGGCCAGCGTCCCCCGGCTCCCCCGGCCTCCTGCCGCCACCACGCAACAGCCACGGAGACGGAGGGTGGCTGGGGTCCCCCTCGCAGCCTTGGCTTCTCACCGCACCCGCCTTAAGGCCACAACGTGCTCCAGTCTGCACCCCTGTCCCCGCTGCCGGCGTCCGGGAGCCCCATTCTGTCTTTCTGCTTCCACATCAGATGGGCAGTGGGCGAGGTCGCAGCAAGGTTTGGGGGAGGCACGCGTCAACGGGTGAGCACCCGGGTCACCACGCTGAGGGGCTACAGGAGGCTCCCGGAGCCGGATTCTAAGCCAGCCCGGAGTGCCGGGGAAAGCAGCCCCGAGCCGGCGCGGGTGAACACAGCGTCCCCGAAGCCCAGGCCCTCTGAGAACCTCAGCGAGTGACCTTGTTTAGAAATAGGGTCTTTGCAAGTAGGGTTTGCGGTGACGCCATCCCGGACAGGGGCGGGTCCTCGATCCAACGGAAGCATCCTTGTCAGAGACAGAAAAGGGCCCAGAGAGACACGGGGAAGAGACCAGGTAGAGACAAAGCAGAGACTGAGAGACGTGGCCACAAGCCAGGGACACCAGGAGCCCCAGCAGCTGGAAGAGGCAGGAGGCAGCCTCCCCCAGAGCCTCCAAGGGAGCATGGTCCTCTGACGCCCTGGTTTCAGCATCTGGTCCCCAGACTGTGGGGGTGGTGCTTTGTTACGACAACCCAGGAAACTGACCACAACGCACGGCTGCGGCTCACACATCGCGGTGTCCAGAGCCCATCCTGAGGCCAGCGGCCCTCCACACCTTTCCCCCACCTCCAGCTCTCCCCCTGGCCTCTGCAGGTCCAAGACCCCTCAAAACCCCATTCTCCTTCCCAGAGAAACCTCCTTTTGGGGCGCCTGGGTGGCTCTGTTGGTTAAGTGTCCGATTCTTGATTTCAGCTCAGGTCATGACCTCAGGGTCGTGAAATCAGGCCCCGCATCAGGCTCTGAGCTGGGCGTGGGGCCTGCGTAAGATTCTCTCTCCCTCTCCTGGGGCCCCTCCCGCCCTACTTCCCACTCTCTCCGAAAGAAAGAAAGAAGGAGACAAGACAAGAAGGCAGGCAGGAAGGCAGGCAGGAAGGCAGGAATTCCTTCACTCTCCAAGGTTTATAGGCCCCTTGAGCAAAAGTCAGGCTCTCCATTTGCTGGGATGGATAGGCCTCCTGGGCCCTGGGGACAGCATTCACAGCATAAATGGAAGCCTGTTCCCCCGGGACAATGACTCCCATCCGTGTGCAGGGACAGAGGAGGCGCCGGGAGGCCTCCCACTCACCGGTCCAGAGCAGACAGGGACGTGTTTGAAATGCGAGGTACGTGGCACAGACATGATTGCTGAAGAGTTCGCTCTGTTCTGTTTCACGCTGGGTATTTCTGACACTTCAGGGACATAAAACCAAATTTTACTCACAGTCTTTGGTCTGTGACACACCCCCCACACAGCCCTCCTTTCTTTCTTTCCTTTTAATAATAAAACAACATTCCGTGAGCTCACCAGCCAACAGGAAGACTAGCACTTTGACACAAGCTTCGTCCCGTTGAAACCCTTCTCAGTACCCTCTGTGCCCCTACACACCCCTGCCTCCCTGTCCTAGGGGAGGGACACTGCATTCTGGAATCTTGAGTTGGCTGTTCTCATTCTCCTGCGATGGGCAGTTGCTAGAGATGGACGGACGGACAGAAGGATGGATGGTGAATGCAGGGATGGATGGATGGACAGATGGATGTTAGATGACAGATACACAAATAGATGTAGAGCTTTGTCATCTACGAAGCTAGATTTGCCACCAAACCTACATAAAACAGCAGCGTGAAGTACTTCGAGTACGAACACCGGCTTTGTGTAATTTGCTGGGACTCGCCCACCCGACTCCATGCGGCTGGCCTTCTCCCACACCGTCGCGTGACTCGCCGCACCTGCTGCAGAGCGACCCAGCACATGGCTGCCTCTCCCTCCTGACCCCGAGTCCCCGCGACGGTCACTTCGGCTACTTCCAGGCAGCCGTTCCCATGAGCCGTGCAGCCACACAGCCTGGCACGCGTCTCCCGTACACACACGTGACGTGGTCCACGGCGGCTGCGCCGGGAAGAGATGGCGCGACTGTGGGGAACACTCGGAGAACGCGCCACAGTCTCCGCAGGCGGCCGCACCGGGCATCTCCGACGTGCAGGTGCGAGAGAATCTGGCATCCCACGTGGCCTCCTCAGACTTGTGAACATTTGCTCACCAGGGGTAGGACGGACTGTTCGTGACTGGCATCTCCCTGGTAACAAGGGAAGCCGGACGTGTCTCTGCGGGGTGCGCGCTGTGGGGCTGGCCTGCGCGTGTCCCCGCAGCTTAGCGAGGGCGCTCCCTGGCTCCGCGGTGGAGGAGAAATGAGAGCTTGGCTTGAGCAGGACGGCTCTGGGAGAAAACCCAAAGGTTTGAAGGCATGGTAACCATGGTGATCACTGCATGGGACACTGGGGGACACTCACCAAAGAACGACTGGATTTCTGATCGGCTAATCTTGACATCCTCCCAGCTGTGCCCCTCGGGGCCACCAGCTCTGCCCTGCAAAGCCCCCCCTGGATCAAGACCCCAGACCATGTTGCCTCAGGAAGATGGAAGCTTGCCTTTCTGACCACCTGTGTGTCTCCTTGCCCGACCGGGCCCACATGTTGCTTAGTCCCCAAGTGAGGGGACGACGGCCCAGTGCTCTGGAGGGACTGGAGCAGGACCCTGCTTTCCCTTCAGAACAGGGAGACTTGGGAAGGGGGCAGTTGGAGAGAACCGGGGCCAAGAGGCAGTGCTACCATGGGGGCCCCGGTCCACAGCAGGGCCCCCACCTACCCACCGCCCGTCGGCCCCTCCTCGCAAGCCGGGCCTCGTCACTTACCCAGCGTCACTCTCTGCCCTCACTCACCCGCCTTTCACTCTACTTGTTCATTCATCCAGCAAAATTGCCCCCAGCCTGCCGGGGGAGGGGCTGGCCTGGGAGGCGAGTTCTGGGGGGTCTCTGTCCAGGGAAGGCCTGCGGTCCCGGCTCCAAGTGAGCATCTTCCCAGCAAGCAGCCCCCAAGGGAGGACGGACGGAGCCTGACACAGACATCCTGCCCACCTCAACCCCCCGCCCCGGCCACGCAGGTGCTCCCTGGGCAAAGCAGCTCAGGCCGACCAGGCCCCCAGCCTCACTGCTGCCTCCAGACCCTCCCACACCGTCACTGGATCTCCCAGCTGGACAGACACTCGACAAGTTTTCCGAACCCCTCCCTGGCCTTCACCCAGCCGACGTTCTGGGGCTGCTCCCAGCTCCCTGACTGGCACCAGGACTAGTGTGAGGTCGGGCGCAGGCGGGCACTGTGAGGGGTGGGGGAGACCTGTCTTCATCCTGGGGACCCTGGGACTCAGCGAAGGCAGGTGATATGAGACCCACCTTGTCCACGACGCTCCCTCTATACAAGGGCCCCACCCCCAACTTTCCATCCTCCAGGATGTCCCTTCCGGGTGTCCCGTAGGTGTCCCAGCTCAGCCTAGACAGCCGGTTCTACCTGTCCCAAACTGCTCCTCACCTGCGGCTACCCTCCCCCAGGCCAGGAGCGGGCCATCCCTCCCACCAGCCCTCACTCTCCCCACCACCCAGCCATCCCCTCCCAGTGTTCTGACGCCTACTGCCCTAGACAGACGCCACCGACAGTGTCGCTTGCCCTGGTCCCCACCCTCCCCTACCTCCACGTGGTGACCCTCCGGCCCTTCGGAGAACCTGGACGGGAGCCCACGACTCCAGCACACGGCCAGCTCGCCGCTGCACGCAGGCTGGACTTCAGAAGTGTCCAGGCCGGCCTGCTTCCCTGAAATTTGGGCTCCTCAGCCTCGAACTTTCTCAATCACTGTCCACCCTGTCCCCTAATAAACTTGCTGGCAGAAAGGTCCGCCTGTCAACCCCTCTCGAAGGTCCAGGCCAGCAACACGTGGTCTCCCCAGTGGGAACCAGATCCCTTGCCCATGTGCTGAGGGCCGTGGCCTGCACAACCTCACCTGGTCTGCCTAGGTTTTCTAAGTGCCAACTCAGGGGTGAGTCAGAGTAGGCCCACAGCCCCGACTGCAGCCCCCCCGCCCCCCCCACTCGGGGTCACTTTATGGTAAAGGTTCTTCGGGGTTTCAGTGTCAGGCAGCACAGACCCAGGCATCGACCAGCAACAGAGAGAAAGATGAGAGAATGACTCCTTAAATGTAGAACAACATTTAAGTTGTTAAAGCCTAATCGAGGGAGAACGTTCTGTTGTCTCGCACATCCCTGTGGGGACTGGGACGGGCACAGCCCCTAAGGCTGGTGAGACAGCCAGACCCGCCGAAGGGACAGGCCATGGACCCCGGGGCTCAGCAAGACCAGCGCAGGGGGTCTGACCCCCAGACACACTTGCTGGCGGACACACGAGCGTGAAGCCTGAGGCGGACCCTGAGAACATCCCTAGGAAGGGGGGGAGGGGAGAATACAGTGTCCCCACATCGCCCTGTTCCTGCGCAGACGCCCAGAACGCACAGGGGCCCCGGCAGGTGGCGGTGGGCGCTGGGACGGGAGACACGCTTCTCACCTCCCTGACGGGCACGACCGTAGGCCCTACTCAAAACTTGAAGTTAAAGGAAAACAGAGAGGGACGCCTGGGTGGCTCCGTTGGTTAAGCGGCTGCCTTCGGCTCAGGTCATGGTCCCAGGGTCCTGGGATCGAGTCCCACATCGGGCTCCTTGCTCAGCAGGGAGCCTGCTTCTCCCTCTGCCTCTGCCTGCCTCTCTGTCTGCCTGTGCTCGCTCCTGCTCTCTCTCTGACAAATAAATAAATAAAATCTAAAAAAAAAAAAAAAGAAAACAGAGAAGCCTCTCAGCCACTTCCCAGGATGGGGTTTCTGCTCCTCTGCCCCAGCAGCCCTCTCAAGGACAGGTAAGGAAGCCTCACTGCCCGGAGGCCACAGGGAAAGGTCTGGCCCTCCTGGTACCCTCCGCAGGGGTGCAACCCGGGCCACCGCACCTGTCTGCCCACTGCTCTGTCCCTGGGACCTAGAGCCTGCCACTTAGCTCCCCCAAAGTGGAAAATGAACCCATGAGCTTGCTCTTCCCAGGTGTTCCGGTGGACACCCTCTGCCTGCTGGGATGTGGTGCGGGGTCCCGCCTGTGCCTTCAAGACCTCATCGGCTGAGGTCTCACGGCCACCGGGGACCTTGCGGGGAGGACCAACTTCTTCACGTGCCACGGGGGAAGGTCCACTTTCCTGCAACACTCAAGGACCTTCGGGTCTCTGGTGGGCAGGTGCTGGGTAGAAGCGGGAGATACCCACAGGCAACAACTCAAGTAAACATCCCTCCCGTAGAACGTGAAGAAGCTGGGTGCCTGGGGGGCTTGTCCAGCTTGGCCCCCCAACCAGTGCTGTGTGCAGGGCAGGGTGCCCGTGGTGCCCTGGGACCCCGGGAGGAGACGGAAGCAGCAGGCAGGGGGCTGGTGGCATGGAGACATGAGATACGGACTCGGACTCGCCCAGACAAGGCCGAGGCATCCGCGGTGGGGCTGCGGGCACAGGCAGGGGGAAGGGTCGGAGAAAGAGCAGCAGGGAAGGCACTCCAGGAGCAGGGGTGCTTCAGAGGAGGCCACAAGTCGGGGGTGGGGGGTTGGCAGAATGGGGGAGGGGTCAAGGGCAAGCCTCAGGCCCAAAAAAGGAAGGGTGCCCGCTCTCCCACCCCCTCCTCCCCCCGCTGCCATCTAGCTGGAACAGGGTTCCCACCAGCTGGAACAGGGTTCCTCTGCCTGCGCCCCGCCCCCGGGCGCCCTGAGAGCTGGGCATACCCCCACCTCACAGACAGAAGCACGGCTCAGCGGGGACGCAGGGCTTGGTCAAAATCAAACAGCAAAGACCTGAGTCCAGGCGTGTCCTGTACACGGGGTGAGGATTTCGGGGTCTCAGGGTCTTACCTCTTCCAGGTCTGTTTCCTCGGTGTCAAGTGGGCAGAATAAGGCCTCCAGCCGGGCTGAGGTCCCCAGCCCCCGCATCCTGCAGCTTCCCTGGGCCCACACTAGAGACCTCCAGAGCCCCCCAAGAGCCAGACTGCTCCAGATGGGGCGCCCATCTCCTTCGTGAGGCTGCCACAATCCCGAGCTCACCTCCGAGGAGGACACCCGAAGGACTAGAGACCCATCTCGGTCCTGGACCCGAAACACAGGGGACCTTAACAGGACAGGGACAATGGGAGTCTGGCGGCGGTGGAGAACGTGGCGCCGGGCCTCCCAGGGCTTACCTGCCGCGAACGCCCAGGCGCCTCCTCTCCAGGACACCGAGCAATGAAGCCCACTTAGTAACCACTAATTTAGTGAGCAGACACGTCCTCATATCAGCAAAGGGCGAAAGGCTATTTCTCTTAAACTCATCACCATTCCTCCTAAAAAAACTTAATTGAATAAAGAGCACGAGCTGAACAGAGTCTGATTTCGAGTCCAAAGGAAAACGCCGACCCACGGTTCGCAGGGAGGACAGACGGTGAACCCAGACTGCCCGGCCACGCCGCAGGGCCCCGCCCACACGGCAGAAGCACAAACGGCGTGAGCACGAACTGCTGGGAAAGCAGAGTTGTGTCTCCATTTGTACACGGCCTGTGGCACGCCTTGAAAATCCAGGAGACGACACGGATCATGGACCACGATGAGCTCGGGGGGAGAACAAGTAGCTTTTCCCTGCGTGGGTTCAGCGCCAACGGTGGCCGCCCCTCATCACCCCCACTCCCTCTGCACCTTGTGGCCGCCCCTGCGTTTCTGGAATTCATGACCACACTCAGCAGCCCCCAGCCCCTAAGGTGTCTCTGTGTAACCGTGACCGTGGCTTTGCTGGGAGATGCGTCCAGACCACACCACTGGAGAGGGCTGCGGCGGGGGCGGGCAAGGAGCGCCTGCCCGCCTGGAGCAGCCCCCCGCCCCCGCCAGCAGAGCCCCCCTGAAAGCTCTCCACTTGTGAGCTCAGCCCCCAAGCCCAGGCGAGAAGAACAGAACTTTAACCTGTCACCATTCTTCTCTCCAGACCGCAGAAGCTTGACGTCTTGGTCTCTTCCCTCCCAGGGCTGTGGGCAGTGAGGGACGGCTGGTGTACCCACGGCCTCCCCCCCGGCCCGTCTGGCCCTCGCCCAGTGCTCAGGACCCACAGGCTGTGCTCTCGCTCGGGTCACGGCGGCCTGGCCCTGACCCTGCTCCCAGGCCCCACCGCAGCACGGAGGCCCGCGGCTGTCTGCAGCCGCCCACCGAGACCTCCGCCAGTGGGTATCGCTCGGAGGTCCTGCCCCTCGGGAGCCTCCCTCTGGGACCCACCCCCCGCTCCTGCCAGCCCGCGGCCCTCTCAGTCCCGGGCATCTCCGCCTAGTCTGAGGCAGCGCCCTCTCTCCTCCCTCTGCATCTTGAAGTGTCCGACGGGCCTCTCTGCAGACTCACGCCCTCCGTCGGAGAGGCCGGTGGCACCGTGGGGGGAGCTCCTGGAAACACGGAGGCCAGTGACCCACGGGCTCCCTCGGTTGTCCGCCCCACGGAGCCCCCAGACCTCCTAGCCACGCTGCTTAAATGAAGGCCAGCTGGGGGCGGGGGGCGCTTCTGGAAAGAACGGCATGAAGAAAATGGGAGACATCAGCTCGCCACATGGAAAACGACCGCTTTGGTTTAAAGAAAAGGAGGAAGTCTCAATTACAAGCACCAAAACTACACGTTACCTAGCTTAGACGCGGGAGAGGCACAAGGCCCACGGGGGAAAACGAGCTGGAACGGGGTGCGATCGGGGCCCGCCGGGCGGGAGGAGCGCCGGGTTCCCACGTGGGAAGCCCTCACACAGGCGGGGCCGCCCGGCCCCAGCGCCAGGCCCGCCCGGACGGGCGACTGCCGCCGAGCGTCATTCTGGAACGGCCAAATGGATCCTAGCGTTCACCTGGAAGAACAAGTCGCAAGAAGTGACGATCGTCTCGTCAAAAGAGGAGCAAGGAGGGGACTCGTGTCACCAGCCGGTGAACGTGCCCTGAAGCTGCCAGGAGCAAGGCGCCCGGGGGCCCACGCACGGCGGCCAGAACATGCCGGCGCGCGCTGTGACCCAGGCGGCACCTGGAGTCACGGGGGAACTCGGGCGCGGTCAAGATCGGCGCTGAGAAGCTCGGGCCGTATGTTTCGGAGAAGTCCTGACTCCTGCCACGCGGTAGGCACACTCCGGGACCTTCCGGGATCAGAGGGAGAAGCCCAATCCGGAACAAAGAGCGGAATAGGAAGACTGTTTTCCTAAGATAAGCGCCGAGGAGGCTCTCCTCAGATCTGAAAGCCAGAAACGATAAACCTCGATTAGACTCAGCCACGCGGAACCTGAGGACATGCCTAGGTGTGCAAGAAAACGCCCCAAAACGAAGATCCTTGGAAAACACGGACCACGGGCAGACAGTACCCCGCTCACAAGAGGGTCTCACGCTTCGGTAAGAAAAGACAAAAGCCACAGCGGAAACACGGACCAAGGCAGTTACAGAGGAAACACAAGTCAGGACACACTTTGCATGTCACTAACAAGCTCTCCGGGGGAAATCAGGGCCAGAGTCTAGTCTTTGTCTCCCAGGTGGAAGCGCAAGCTCTAGGGGATCGCTCGGGGAAGGGTGGGAGGAGCCTCCCTCTGGGGAGGTCGGCTCCTTCCGAAGAGCAGGTTTCCTGGCTCAGCCGCAGGCTCCCAGATTCCCCGGAGAAGGAGAGTCACTCAACCCCCTGAGGACGCGAGGCCGAAGGCGGTCACGGCCTGGAAAGCGGTTGGCTCATTCAGAGGGACACGAAGCAGACCCCGAAAACAAAGGGTCTGTGTAGATCCTGAAGAATGACCTTGATGCAATCTTTAGACAAATAATCAAGGGGCACGTGGGCTTCCCAGCACCTGCTCCACTGGCCCCAGCATGCCACACGGACAGGGGGTTCGACCCTGCAACGACAGCTCACCCTGGGAGCGGGGCTCGCTTGCTCTCAGGCGTGGGGACCCAGACTTAGACGGGGCCGCTGTTAGCAGAGAGCAAAGAGGTCCGAGCGGGCTCTCCGGGCCACACTGTCCCCGAGCCCCCACCCACCTCGAATCGCACTGCCCTCTCAGAGAGCTGGAAGGGGCTCCCCACTTTCTGTGTTTTAAATACTCCCCTCAAATAATAAAGTCAGCACACACAGATTGACCTGAAAGTGGGCTTGAACCCGGTGCCCACGGGGCGGTCCTCGTCCTCCGGGAACCTCCGGGGCCCCCACGGCATCCTGTCCTCGCTGGCACCAGCTTTCGGCCCCTGGGTCCTCAAGGCGCTCTTTGCACTTGCCCTGCGTGACAGTGCCCGGTCCCTACACGCCCGAGACACCAGGCCCCCGCGGCGGGCAGCATGCGGCGCCCAGATTTGGACGCGGTGGGAACCGGGTGCGCCACAGAGCAAAGTTACAACAGAGCAGGACACACGTTCCTGGCCGGTCCCACCAGCAGGAAGTGGACACGGTCTCCAGCGACCCCTCTCCCATCTGGCTCACCCCAGACTTCCAGATTCCTCTCCCTCACTCCCACGCAGGAGCCCCGGGAGGAACACCAGGGCCAGCTCTTAGTGAAACCACGGTTCTTGCCACGGGGTCCCGGCCCCAGGAGTGACCACGGCCTGGGTCAGCCACGAAGGAGATAGAACTGACTGAATGCCAGACCCCAGGGGAGCCTGGAGTGGCTGCTGACCTCACATGGTGAGCCCGGGCCCCAGGGTGACCCACGTGGCCAAAAGTGTGGGAGTCTGGGCTGAACCCAGCGGTGCAGGGACCCACGGCTACAGCACATCCCTAAGAATTACCTGCCGGTGCCCCCTGCCTCCTCGTCCCGAAGCGCCCGTCCAGAAGCGCCACTCCACATGGGCCGTCTCAGCCCCCACTCAGGGGCTGGCCTTCACGACCCTGCCCGAGGAGGTGCCCTTGATGGGGGCAGGGGTGTCTGGCTAAGAGGCAGAGTCCGGGCACAGGCGTGCTCTCGACAGCGCTCTGGGGAGCGGGCCCCCAAGTCTGATCGCCCCAAGGCTCCAGGAGAGAGCAAGCGAGAGAAAGAGCAAGAGCAGCGGCACACAGGGCGTGTGTGCCTGTATGTCCCTGTGTGTGCAAGATGCCGAGGACCAGGGAGAGTGTGCGCGCAGATGTGCGTGTGTGGGGGCTGGGGCACACCAGCCCTATTTCGGCATGCACACCTGTGGGCATCTGCAGGGTGCGTGTGCACGCGGGTGTGGATACAGGCACGGGTGTGGGCGTCTAGTGTGCCCGTCTGCACCTCCGGCTGTCCACACGCACGTACACACACTGACAAGGACTTACCCTTGTGTCCCGGCCCCGAGATTCTGCCCACTCTAACCGCCCCTCCCCTCCATGCACCCACAAACCCCCAGTCCCAGTGCCCCACACATCTCGACCCTCGGCCTGCACATCCCCGCAGCCCCTCTCTGCTCTGCCAGCCTCATCCCGACTCCCAGGCTCAGACCCAGGTCTCTGGACCACAAGTGAGTTTATTTCTCTGCGGAAGATGCCCTCGCAGCCAGGCTATTGGGCTGGGCCTGGCTCTGCCTGGCTTCCCCTAGGAGACCTGGGGGTCCCAGCCCCCAGCCCGACCCCCCTCCCTGGAGCCCTCCTGCGGGCCGGGACTCAGAGCTGGTGGAGAGAGGGAGGCCTCCCTGCGCAGGCTCTGGGAAGGAAGCTCGGAACCCTGCAGGAGCAGGAGGAGCTCAGGGCCCAGCCCCCAGGACGGCGGGCCCCAGGCTGAGCAGGAGCCCCCCAGCCAGGGCCCAGGGGCTGCCCCCCACCCCCGGCCCCCCGTTGCATAGGTCTCCCCCACAACAGTCCACGTCCACTTTTAAGATCCCAGAGTTTATGAAGCCCATCAGATAGTCTGAGAAGAAGTGTCGCTTCACGAAGTCACAAGACGAGGCGCACATCTTGTTGACAGAGTGGTCTTTCCGGCCTGGGGAAGAGGTAGGGAGCCTGGGACGGGAGCCACACCCCGCCCTCTCCGCCTCACGCCCCCGGCTGGATTGCCACCCCAGTCCGCAGAGCTGAGTCCCCCCCACCCGCCCACACCGTCTCCAGATAGGGAGAGGGCCACACAGGGCCCAGGGCTGGAGAGGCACCTGCCGGGCCTCACACCGGGCAGCATCCTGCCCACAGCCCTGTGCCCTCAGCCAAGGACAGAGGGGCTCAGATGACACCCCAACTGCTCCCCGCCCAAGCCCTGGGCCTGACTCACTGCTACTGGGGTCGGTGATCCGCACACTGGCGCACACTGTGTCCGACGGCTGACACTGCTTTGGGGTGCAGTGGCTCGAGTTGGTGGTCAGGGTGCAGTCCTGGCACCACAGGCCGTGAGCTGGGCAGGGCACAGGGACGCGGATGACCGGAGGAGCTGGAGGGGGAGGTCAAACCCGCCTCCCTCTGCCCCCACCCGCCGGCCTGCAGGCACTGCTGGGAGAACCAGGCCCCGGGAGGAGGCCAAGCACCCCCTGCCAAGAGCAAGCAGGCCGGGCTGGCCCCTGGAGGTCAGGCCCTGGGAGAACCTCTGTGTCTTCCCGGCAATTAGGGGGGCCCCCCACTGGAACTCTGGCAGCCCTGGGCACCGGCACCCTCCGTGGCCCCGCTCAGTGTGCCCACACTCCAGCCACACAACTCCCACACCTCTGGGGCTCTCCTGCACGCTCCTACCCGGTTCCCACACCTCCCCAGGGACTTCAGTTGGGTCCAAGGAAGGAAGGACCACACAGGCTTGATGGGGGGCCACGTGGGGCTCTGGGGTGTTCACGGAATGCAACAACCCCGCCCCCTAGCTGGGCCTGGGGCGTCTGGGCGGGACTGGCTGCAGCGGGCTGCCGGGTGGGGATGGGGGGGCGGAAATCGCTAGGCGCCCCCCGAGGCGGGGGGGGGGGGGGGGGGCGGGGGCACGTGGCTGGGGCTGGAGCTGGGGCACCAAGAGTGAAGGCGACGGCGCGAGGGCCCGGAGAGGGCGCGGATGTGGCGGGCACCGTCGGAGGATGGCGGCCCCGAAGTCCGGCTCTCTCCGGAGCCGCCTCGGGCTCTTCCCGCGACCTGGCCCAGCCCCGCGGGCCGCCCCCAGACTCACCGGGCGCAGAGCACAGCAGGACGGCGAGCAGCACCAGGCCGAGACTGTTCATGGCTGCCGGCAGCATGCTCCGGCCGGGCCTCGGGAAGGCGCGCGGGTTGTGGGCGGAGGTCCTCCGGGGCGCGGGCCTGGCAAGAAGAAACCTCGGTGAGGAGCCCCAGCCTCCTGCCGAACCCGAAGACCCCTCCCCTCTTCCCGCACGGGAGCGCAACCTCCCCCCCGCGCCCCCGCCTCGGAGTCACCGGCCGGGGGTGGGGGGCCGGGGGAGGGGGTCGTTCGCGAGCTCGAAAAGCCCCACCCCCAGCCCATCCCCCCGGGGCGTCCACCATCACAGCATCCCCTCCAGGCAGAATAGGTCTGCCGTCTCCGGCAGGGTGACAGCTCGAAACGCCCCAACCCGCTCCTGGCACCTGTGGGGTGGGGGGTCGGGAGGGGGGAGCGCGTCTTCTCCTCCCTGGGGAGCGGCAGGTGCGTCCGGAGAGAAGAGGGCACGACAAGGTGCGAGCAGGCGGTACCTGCCGATGGGGGAGGGGCGCGCACCACGTCCCCACCCCCACCCCTGGGCTGGGGGCCCGGGAACCCCGCGCCGAGCAGCCTCCTGCGCGCGCCGGGGCGCTCACCGCGGGTCGGGGCGTGGAGCGCGGGCCTCGGGTCGGGGGCGCACTCACATCCCTGGGGGTCGGCACTCCGGGGCTCCGGGAGGCACGGGGAGCGGTGCCCTTCGGTCTCCCTGCGGACCAGAACCCGGGCGCAGCCCTGTCTTTCGGGGAACGCAGCCGCAGACGCGGACCCCGCGCGAGGGGCGGAGCGGAGCCGGGGCGGGGGCGCGCGGGGGGCGGGGGCGGCGGGAGAAGCGCGGGCGGGGCGCCCGGGGCTCGGGGCGGCGGCGGGTCGCGGTCCTGGGCGGTCAGCGCCCCTCGACAGCCGGTGCCGGCTGCCGCCGCGGCCGCCCCGCGCAGCCCTCCCCGGGCGTGGGCAAGATCCCTTCCCCCGCTGCTTGGCCGAGATCCCCTCGGAATTTCTCGGAAGGACGTTTACTGCGAAAGGAAGCGAGCGAAGCGCACGAAGACGCAGAGGGGGAGGAGGTGACAACCAAGGTGATCCGCGCAGGTCCCGGTCCGCGGGCTCCCGTACCCGGAGCGCTCCCCTCTCCAGCCCCGCCGTCCGGCCCCGGTGGTTTGAGGCTGCGCTCCCCCCATCCGCCCCGACCCGGAGCACCCGCGACGCCCCCCGCCAGCCACCACTGCCCCCAGGCCTGCTGGCTCCAACCACGGCCGCCCCGAGGGCGGAGGGCCGAGTGCCGGTCGGGCGTTCAAGGCCGTGGGCCGCTGGCAGGCCAGTTTCTCAGCTTTGTCCCTCGACTTCCGGCCCCACGAAGCTTCCGAGTGTCGTGCCCTTGCACTTGCTGTCTGTCCCCGTGCCTGGAATCGTCTCTGCGGAGCACGTGCTAGGGGTCCTTGCTCTTTGCCCACCGTCATTTGGCCAACAAATATTCACTGAGTGTCCCCCGCTGGTGGGTCGCCACCCTGGGCCTGGCACCACAAAGGAGAAGATTCACCCAGTCCCGCATCGGACAAAGGATCATCACTGATATGCCGTCGTGAGATGATCCAGTCACGGTGGGCGCTGACCGGGCACTTCCTATGTGTTCTGCTCCCGGCACCTGCGACATTGGAGCCTCACCCCCACCCACTGGGGAAGGACTCTCCACATCCCCACCTTATAATGAGGAAGCGCGAGCACAGAGACCTTGAGCTCCCTGCCCAGGGTCACACAGCGACAGGTGACACAGCCAGTGCTGGAACCCAAGCATCGTGGCAGCAGGACCCCACACCTCTGTGCTCAGTGCTCTGGAGGCCTGAAGGCAGAGGAGACAGACGAGCAAACCCAGCCCGGTACTGGGGCTCCACAGAGTCCATTCAGATAGGAGCTCAAAGTCAAAACTCAGCAAACATCCAAGGAAAACAGGCCTGCAATGACACAACAGAAACCATGAAGAGGAACGGACTTAAATCTCCACAAACTTTCTAAACTGGAAGTGGTAGGTATAGGATATAAAATTAACCTGTCTTGTGGGCTTAAGATATATTTAAAGGGAAGAAAACTGACCGTGCTTCACTGTGAAAAACAGGAGAGCCTCTGGAAATGAAAAGCTCTCCACAGAAATGAAAAGATCATCAGAAACGTTGAAAGATGTGTGCCAAATAAGCATAAAAGTCATTTTAAAACACGTGGCATGGTTTCACTCTGTAGACGTCCAGAACGGGAAATCCAAAAAAGAGGGAACGGAGATACATGGTTGCCTCCGCCTGGGAGGAAGAAGGAATGGGGAGTTTCCTTGTAAGTGATGGAAATGTTTTTTAAAAAGGTAGTGATGGGGACACCTGGGGGGTTCAGTGGGTTAAGCCTCTGCCTTTGGCTCAGGTCATGATCTCAGGGTCCTGGGATCGAGCCCCACCTCGGGCTCTCTGCTTGGCGGGGAGCCTGCTACCCCCTCTCTCTCTGCCTGTCTCTCTGCCTACCTGTGATCTCTGTCTGTCAAATAAATAAATAAAATCTTAAAAAACAACTTAGTGATGACAGTTGCACAACGCTGTGAATGTGCTAGAACCTAGGATTAGAAACTTTAAAAGGGTGAACGTCACAGTAGGGGAGTTACATCTCGGTCAGGCTGTTGACACAGCTGAAGAAGGAGTTTGTGAACTGGAATTTGAGTCTCCAGAAATGATCGAGAATGTGTGCAAGGAGATGGAAGACAGAAGGAGAGGTTGGGGCACGCAACAGGTCGTGTGCTGAGCGCTGAGGGAAGTCTGGGCAGAGCCCCAAAAGAAAGGTAACCAGTGTTTGCAGACATGATGTCTTGGAACCAGAGATGGAGGGGTGCCCACGTGGCTCCATGGGTTAAGCGTGGACTCCTGATTTCGGCTCCAGCTCCAGCTGCGCATGGGCACTGTCCTGAGCAGGGTAGGGGAGCCTGCTGGAGATGCTCTCTCTCCCACTCCCCCTCCTGCTCACACTCTCTCTTGAAAAAAAAAAACTGATGAAAGATAAACGTTTACAGGGAAACACAATGTGTACTAAACGGAATCAATAAACAAAATCCACACCTTGTACAGCATTGCAAAGCCGCGGACTGCTGAAGACAAAAAAAAGACGCTTCAGTAGCTGGCCAGAAAGGGACCCAAGCTCCAAAGACACAGCTGCTCATGCTGAGACGGGGACTGAGGGCCTGGGAAACGTGCTCAGACGAGAGGAACGGTCAGCTAAGAACTTCACACACAGTTTCCCAAAAATCAATGCAAAATAAAATTTTGCAGATCATTAAAACTAGACAAATATATTTTTTCAGATAAAATTTTGGAGACGAGAGAGGTTAGCACTAGCAGACACTTTCTTTTTTTTAAAAGATTTTATTTATTTATTTGACAGAGAGATCACAAGTAGGCAGAGAGGCAGGCAGAGAGAGAGGGGGAAGCAGGCTCCTCGCTGAGCAGAGAGCCCGATGCGGGACTCGATCCCAGGACCTTGAGATCATGACCTGAGCTCAAGGCAGAGGCTTTAACCCACTGAGCCACCCAGGCGCCCCCGAAGGCAGAGGCTTTAACCCACTGAGCCCCCAGGAAATTTCGAGGGAAATTGCCATCCAAGATGGTGGGAACGTGGGATCCGTGAGGTGTGAGCTGTGGATGTGGAATGGGAGGGTGACTGAGTCAGAGCGTCCCTGACCCTCACACTGTGTGAGAGGAGCATCGCTCACCATGACCTTCAGACTGTGTTCAGGCTTTAAGGGTGCAGGGAAGGTTTCGAGGTCACCGGCAGAAGGGAGCAGCACTCGTGTGGGAATCCCACCTGAGCAAAGGCTGGGAATGGAAAGATGGTCCATGTGTCTGGCACCCAGTGATGGGGGGCGCTGGAGGTAGGTGAAATCAGAAAAGGGGCCAAATACCAGAGCACCATGGCTTTGAAGTCATCTTACACAGTCACAAGATGTAAGATGAAGTCATCTTACAGATCACAGATTGTGTCGCAAGCACTTCCATGTACTAGTCAGGAAGTCTCTGAACTACGGGTCCCAGAATACCCACCCGGGAGCGGGATGGTTAATTTTGTGGGTCAGACTGGCTGGTTCAGAGTGCCGGATACTAAGTCAAATGTTGTTCTGGGCCTTCCCGGGAGGCTGCGTCTAGAGAAATGAACATTTATATCAGTAGACTCTGAGTGAAGCAAGTTGCTCTCCATGATGTGGGTGGGCCTCACCCAATCAGTTGAAGACATGAAAAGAAGGAAACACTCGCTTACTCTGAGCAAGAGGGAATTCTGCTGGCAGCCGGCCTTGACCTCGAACTGGAATACCAGCTCTCACTGACCCTCCTGCCAGACCGGAAATCGCATGAGCCAGTTCCTTAACCTGAATCTGTCTGTATAAACACACACATCCCGCTGGTTCTGCTTCTCGGGAGAACCCACCACAGGGACTGACTTACACCCGGAGAGTCAGGGCTGGTGGGGCTCAAAGCTCATTGGAGGCTCTGTCCCCTCCCCCGGGCCTCCCCGTCTTCCCATCAATATCAAAAGAAGACACACAGGGGAAAGGGAGCTGGGATGGCTCCAAGCTCCATGGTCAGCCATGTCTGCCGGAGCAGGGCTGGAAAGGGCTAAGGCAGGGCAACACATCATCAGCCGACATTTCAGGCGATCTCAGATCCCCGCGGCTCTCAGAGGAGGGTCTGGAGTGGAGACATCAATGCGGTCCTGGTCGGCACGAAGGGACAGACGTCATTACCAGGTGAGAAGGTGGAGAGCGTGAAGCCCCAAGCAGCTAAGTTCCACACAGAGTCCGGGCACAGCCTCCCGGCATCCCTCGGGAGGAGGAGTGCCTCACAGCATGTCACTGTTGCCTGCGCCCTAGCAGCCCTGAGTCCAGGAGCTGTCTGTCCGCCTGTCCGCCGGTCCTCCTCTCAAGGCCACTGGGCCCACTTCGGCTCAGGTGCCTTCAAACGTTCACGCAAAGGGCCCTTCCCCTTTCTGGCCCCACCGCCCCCGGGAGCCAGCCCTCCCTAGCCTACCCCTGCCACCTCCAAGGCCCCCAGAGCCACCTGTGCCCCAGCTGTGCCCACAGGACTCCCTGGCAAAGACCCAGCGTTCTCCCAGCTCTGGGAGACCCTGCCTGTGCCCCACCCACACCTCCTAATTCCTCTCAGCTGAAATCCCCTCCCAAACCCCCTACCCCTGCCCAGCTCTGAGTCTGGGTCGAGTACAGGGGTGGCTATCCTCATCTCACGTGAGACAGTCCGCTCCTTCCAGGCTGGCGTCCTGGGGCATTTCTGCCGCCGGCCTCCAGCACCCACACTGCTCCCACCTGCTGCCCTCCTCTCCACCCCCTGTGTGCAACGGTCCGGGTGATCCCAGGAAGGTCCCCGCCGAAGGTCAAGCCACAGCCTCAGGTGCACTGTCCTCCCTGCGCTTCCCTTCCTCTCAGGCTCTCTTTGCATGCTCCCAGCCCTGGACCACCCATCCCACACCTCACACTGGGCACACGGAAACCCTCCCACCCTGCACTTTGTTTTTGCAGTAAAAGATCCTGGACACCTCCCCCAAACGGACCCTCTGGTGGCTCTGGACCTGAAGCCAAGATCTGATCTTAGGCCCTCCTTCCCCCTCCCCTGAAGGCACTGTCTGGGAACCATCCACCATCCTGCACCAGCACCGAGCAGCTGCGTGACCCGGCCATCATGCCAGGGCTCCACAGCCAACGTGCCCACAGCTGCTTTTGCCCAAGATCAGCTCTCAGCATGCAGGGTCTCCTTAAGGACCGCTGGCCTTCCTGGATGCTCAGGTCTGCTCCAAAGAACCCCTTCCCACGCCAGTGTGAGAAGCTCCCGGGAGCAGCCGCACTGGGGGAGACTCTGCAAGAAACCCTTGAGCCTGGGAGCCGCGCTTGCCCCAGGGTCCAGCAGGGGAAAGAGCCCCCAGCCCAGCCAGGCTGTGGCAGGGAAGCCAGGTGCACGCTGGGCTCCTCACCCCCACCCCTCCGGCTGCCTACACTTGTGCACACACTGCACACACTCTTGCACACATATGCACACTCACCCACACACATCACATTCATACCGATGCATTTCCGCTGCCACCCCTGCACGCTTGCACACACGCACACACGCACTGAGACCTTGGGCCCCGTGGGTCAGCCCTGTGGCTCTCAACACTGCACAGGGCTCTGTTCTGTGCTCTCGTGGGCGTTCTGCTTGTCTGCGTAGCTGGCCTGGTCCGGGCAGAGCAGCACAGTGGTGAGATCGGGGCTCTGGGTGCAGACAGCATGACCCCCGAGGCGTGTGGCTGGGGGCGTGCTGTGTCACCTCCTGAGCCTCAGTCCCTCATCTGCAGAATGGGGCAGGGCTATCAGCGAGTGCTCACTGGGCATCCTGCCAGGCGCCTGGGAGCGCACCATCAGGACAGTCATTCTTCCCGCCACACCACGTGCCAGAGACAGTTGGGCCCCTGCCCCACGAAGGCAGGCAGGCATGACTGGGCAAACAGAAAGGTGGCTCTGGAGTGATGGGAGCGGTTCTGAGAGCAACCTGGGGGCGGGGACAAGGCCTCTTTGAAGGGGACATTGAGCCAAGGCTGGGAAGATGAGGCTGCCTGAAGCTCCAAGTCCCAGAGCTGGGAGAGAGCAGGAGCGTTTGGGAGAGGAGCCAAGTGATGTAAGGGGAGGGAGGAGAAGGGCAGAGCAGGAAGAGGGAGGGGGGGAGAGGGAAGGAGGGGGAGAGGAGAGGAGGGTGTAGGAAGGCTGTGTGCAGAAAAGGTTTGGAGTCTGTCCTAAAAGCCGCGGGGCCCCAGGAAGTTTCCAGGCTGGGTTGTGCCCAGACCCTGTCATCCTCCTCAGAACTGACACAGCCATTTCAGATTCACACTGCCTTCCTCGCGGGGCTGGGGGCGGGGGGCGCACGGGTGGTTCCGGGTGTCTGCCGCAAGGCCAGCCTCCGTCCCCCCCTGGTCAGCCGGATTCCAGGTGCCCCGCCCGGACATGGGGTGCACTTGATGGGGTCCTGCCAACCAGTCAGTCCACTCCAGGAATATGATTCTCAGACAAATCTCTGTCCAGAGATGAAGGTCCCTGCCGGGCCTGGGGCGGGAAGCCCAGCCCCAACATCTCTGGAGATGGCGGCATGGTGGGCAGGCCGTCAGAGGCCCTGGGCCGGTGCCCACACTAGGCTGGGCTTCATGGAGCACTCCCCTTGGGCCTGGGCTGGGCTTAGCCATCTTCTTCTAGCGAAGAGAGGGGGGCAGAGGGACAGAGGGACAAGATGTCACTCTGAGACAAGGTTTAAAGACAGAGGCTTCTGAGGGAGGTCCCTCGCACTCCCAGACCACGCATGCTGGGGAAGCCAGCTGCCCGGCAGCAGGAGTGAGGTCTGCCCACGACCACACAAGGGCGGGAGTGAGGTCTGCCGACAACCACACAAGGGAGCTTGGGTGCCGACCACCCCACCCAGGCCCCCAGTCAGATGAGACCGCGGCCCTGGACCACAGCCAACAGCAACCTCCTGAGGGGCCCCAGTGAGGCCATGCCTGGAATTCTGGCCCCCAGACACCGGGAGACCATAAACCGTAGTGTCTGAAGCCCCTCAATTTGGGGTAATTTGTTATGCAGTAAGAGAGAGCACAGGTGGGTCAAGTCTGACTTGGGCATGCTGTGAGGGAACAGATATCAGGTGTCTGAAGAGTGAAGTCCAAGGAGTCTGGTGCCCAGCCCTGGGGAGGCAGCTCTGGGCCCACCCCTCGGAGAGCAGAGATGGCACTCTCCCCTCCCCTGCTTGGTGGGCTTGGTTGCCAGGGAGATGGAGATTCCTAACCAGTTTCCAAGCCACTCCGCCTCCTCCCGAGCACGTGGGTCAGTTTTACCCTATCAGGATTTTTGCAAAGAATAACAATCAGTCATGATTAGCAGAAGAAAGGGCTTTCTGTAAAGCAGTGGGAGCAGGAGTCCATGTGTCTCCCGGGCCCTTGCAGTCTGGACAGCTCCTGCACCCAGGCGCTGACCATGAGCTTGCTCTCTGTCTTTCCAGGCTGCCCTGGCCCAGAGGCCCAGATCCTGGTGAGGGAGCACGGGGACCCCCCCTGCCCGGGTTGGGGGGAGGCCCTCGGCAGCCAGGGCAGCCATGTGGCCGCCCAAATGCCATGCTATGCTCAGGGCCCAGGATGACTGGTGGAGGGGCCCTCCTCACTGCAGAGGCCAAGCTCAGCGAGTCAGAACCAGGGACAGCGTCAAAAGCCCTCGCACTCGGCCGCGCATCCTGAGTCCCTAAGCCCACAGAAGCAGAGAGGACAGGCCTCTGGGCCAGGCTGGCCAGGAGCGGGCTGAGGCTGGGGTCCTGCCTGAGACCCGCTCCCAGAGCTTCCTGCCCTGTGTTTCGGCCACACTGTCAGAACTCCTCCAAGCATTCTAGACTGGCTACAAAGGAGTTTATCCCCAAAGACTGCCTTGCCTCCTAGAGAGGGCCAGCCTCTCCGCCAAGGGTGGACACTGTCACTCACATGTCAAACACTTCCTGAAGGGCTGCCAAACTCAGGGAGGGAGAAAGTTTCTGGTCCCCAGGATCCGCCTCCACCCCAGAAGAGTGGGTGCAGGGTGTGCGCGGGGCCAAAGTGTGGTCCCAACAAGATGGCCAAGTCCTGACCCCAGAATGTGACCTTGTTTGGAGATTAAGTTAAGGATCTGGAGATGAGGTCATCCTGCATCTGGCGTGGGCCCTACACCCACCATCTGGCACCCTTAGCCAGAAGGGAGAGACATGAGGCACAAGTCACTTGGCAGCGGAGACCTACCTGGGGGGGAGGAGTGTGGCCACAGGCCACCGCCCTCCTGGAGCCACGAGACTAGGAAGGAGCCAGAAGGAGGGGGAAGGACCCACCAAGGCCGCCATTTGCTGCAGGAAACAAACACACGGTGTCTCAGGCACCGGGAGAGGGGAAGCTGCTCCCCAGCCCTGGCCAGCTGCCGGTGTGCGAGAAGCCGGAAGGGCCTCCTGTGCTCTGAGCACCCAGGGACCCGTCCTGGGCACAGGGCAGGCAGCGGAGGGACGCTCCCGCTCCCACTCACAGTCACACTCAGGCGCGTCTGCGGAGGGGCGGGGCCGAGGGGGAGGGGCGGGGCCGAGGGAAAGGGGCAGGGTCGAGGGAGGGTGGGCGGGTCGAGGGAGGGGGCCGAGGGGAAGGGCGGGCCGAGGGGAGGGGCGGGCCGAGGGGAGGGGCGGGTCGAGGGGAGGGGCCGGCCGAGGGAGGAGGAGCAGACAGTGGAGCCTTGGCTAGGAGAGGAGCAAGGGGAGCGCGGGAAGAGGAAGGAGCTCCACGCAGGCCCAGCAGGACCTGGGCGGGAGGGAGGGCCCCGTGTGCGGCTACAGCTCACCCTCACCCAGGACGCACCCCGAGGGCAAGACCCCATCAGACCAGCTCTGCAGGCGTTAGCACCACCTCCAGTCTTCTGCAAAACCAGCCCTCACCTCAGCATCCAAGGGAGAGGGAGGGGCGGCTCTCGGACGCCCTCCGCCCCGTCCCTCTCCCCCTCGGGGGCTCAGGCTGCCCCCACCCCGCCCCAGCTTTACCCCCCTAACTTTCCCACTGAGCCTGCCAGGTTCCAGGGCCCCACCCCCACCCCAGGAGCCTGGGGCTAAGCTTCCCCTCCCCCATTCCCGAACCCCCAGCAGGGACGCGGTGGCCCCTCCCAGCTGGGTTGGGAGCCAAGGGGGAGTCCTGGGAAGAGAACCGTGTCCCCTCCTCTCCACTCCCCTGCACACCATGCAGGAACCCAGCCTGAGGCCTCCGGGAAGGTCCCGTGGGGTGTCCCTGGCCGTGAGGGGGGCTGGACACCTGATGTTGGGGGTTCCTGTTTCCTGAAGGCGGTGGCCGAGGGGGGTATCTCCTGCCTCACCTGGGCCGTGAGATGCCTGGGAGACCCCCAGGAGACCCCTGGCAAACACACACACCTAGGAATGAAAATACATGTGAACACACACGTGAGTGTAAACACACAAGCACACACACCCCCGCACGTTAACACGCGAGTGTGCAAGCGCACCGACACACGCAACCACACGAGTGCAACAGGCAATCACACATGCACACATACACACACTCACGCGCGCGCACGGAGTCCAGCCAGTTGTCCAGCGAAGACTGGAAAAGACAGCGCCTCTGGGAAGAGCCCCCATGTGTGGGAGGGCCTGAGGGTCGCCCCACCTGAAAGAGAGAGACAGGAGGGCGGGGTTCAGGCCCCAGCAAGGACACCAAGCCAGGTCCCTCCACCGGCAGGGCCAGTGGCATTCTGGGAGTTCTCTGTCCATCTGCCCTCCTCCGCAGGCCCCACCTGGCCTGGGCCCAACCGCCTCTCACCGGACCCCACCAGAGCCCCACCTGGGCTCCTTGCACCCACTCCCACCCACCCCGGCCCATTCTCCAGAGGAGGCCAGCGGCTTCAGCAAACATCCCTATTTAAACGTTTCAGGGGCTCCCAATAGTTCTCAACGAGTCCCCTGCGAGGCCCACGGGGGTGCAGGTCTGACCCGTCCCCTCTCACTTCTCCAACCCCCCAGCTCCAATCATTCAGCTTCTTTTAGTTCCTTGTACTTGCTAAACAACTCCTGCCTCAGGACATTTGCACCTGAGGCTGGAACCATTTTATCCCTTCTCCTGCACCTGACCAACTCCTATGCAGCTCTGAGGTCCCATCTTAAATGTCACTTCCTCTGGGAAGCCCTCCCACACTGCTCCTCAAGCTATGAGTTCTCACAGCACTTACACAGGTTTGTTTTCTGTAGAACCGCTCACCACACCACCATATTAAACAGTTGCTTGGGGGGCACATGGGTGGCTCAGCCATTAAGCCTCTGTCTTCGGCTCAGGTCATGGTCTCAGGGTCCTGGGATCGAGCCCGGCATCGGCATCGGGCTCCCTGCCCAGCAGGAAGCCTGGTTCTCCCTCTCTCACTCCCCCAGCTGGAGTTCCCTCTCTCGCTGTGTGTCTCTCTGTCAAACAAATAAATAAAAAATTTTTTTAAAGATTTTATTTATTTATTTATTTGACAGACAGAGACCACAATTAGGTAGAGAGGCAGGCAGGGGGGCGGGGAGCAGGCTCCCAGCTGAGCGGAGAGCCCTTCGTGGGACTTGATCCCAGGACCCTGGGATCATGACTGGAGCTGAAGGCAGAGGCTTTAACCCACTGAGCCACCCAGGCGCCCCCAAATAAATAAAATCTTTAAAAAAATAAAAACAAAGAGCTGCTCGCAGATTTGCTGGCTGGGCAGCGGTCTCCGACCCTCACCCACTGAGTGTGTCTGCCTTGTTCACGCTGCGCTCCCCGCACCCGCTGTCGGGCTCAGACCCTCATCGCTGAGTGACGTGTGTGCTTCTGTCAGGGACTGCGACACAGCGGCCAGTGCTCACGAGGCATGGTGGGAGACGTGCTGGCGTCCAGAACAGAGGGGGTTGGAGACTAATCCAGTAGCCTTTAGTTATCTAGACCGACTCCTCCCCAGCCTTGGTCGGCTCTGTCACCCCCAGCCCAGCCTCACCATCTCTCACTCACTCCACCTGAGGGTCTCTCCTCGACCGAGCTCAAAAGCCACCTCCTCCAGGAAGCCCTCCCTGGTAGATCCCCACCAACTCCTCCCACCTCACGAGGAGCCCTTAACACAGTCTTCTCCCCTTTCCTATCTCCACCTACCCCCATTTCTCGGTCCCCAGTTCCCAGCTCAAAGTCCCACATGGCAGCTTCCGGACATGTATGTGTGTACCTGCCGCCGTGTCCCCAAACTGCACCTGAGCTTCTGGACAGCAAGGCTCTCCCCGCTCCTCATCCAACCCTCTCCCTCGGTACCCGTGGTCCAGTGCTCCCTGAGGGCAGTCTGCTAGGGTCAGAGCTCAGGGCTCAGGGGCATCTAGGAGACGTCTCTGCTTCCTGCACTCAGGTTCAGGCCCCAGGGAGGGAACACGTGGATGCTCGCATCGACTCTGGGATCAGGCTCCAGCCCAGCAGCCAGGCCTAGACCAGCGCCCAGCCCGCCCCTCTGGGGTTCCCACCCCAGTCCCAACCTGGAACCCAACTCATGCCACGGAGCGTGAGCCTCTCAGCTTTTCCTTGTGGGCAAACACCCCAGGTCATAGGGGGTCCGCCCCACAGGACCCTCTTGGGCTGTCCTGTGCGCCCTTCCCCCCGTTAGGCGGTCTGTTCTCACCTGCCAGCCCAGGAGACCTCGGACCCCTTGCTCAGTGGCCAATATGACCAAGCATCAGACACAGGAAAATGCATTGAATCCTGGGATGGACCCCAAATAAAGTGATATACCAACCCATCAAGCACTAGCACCCCAAATAGATGAGGACCGACCCAAACCACATCCTGACCAGGACTGACACCCTAACAAAGACAAAAATAGAAATAAAACCAGAGTGCTCTGCTCGTGTGTGCGTTGACATCTGCTCTAAGTAAAGCCTCTCGCCAGCCAGGGGGGTCGTTTCCGCAGCCGTGAGAGAGGTGAGCACACTAACTGCGAGCGGGGGTCCCCCAAACACTGCCTCCTCTCCCCTACACCAGGATTCCCCGGGGCCGGTCTCCCTTGCAAACAACCGAAAGTAAAAATACAGGTGCCCCAGGAGCACGGCGGGCAGGGCTCCCACCGCCACGGTAACGTGAAGGTCGCAGCAAGGAGAGTCAAATGAATGTCTGGTCTCCCGGCGGCGATCCAAGTCATGTCTACACGGCGGTCTAGTCCGTGAAGCCTGCAGCAGCGTTAAGTCTAAAAGCATCCGCACGCCTTCTTACAAAAGTCCCCCCTTGCTGGGAAATGTTCCCCGTCACCTGAGCTGTCAGCCAGTCCATCTTTCTGCCTGAAGCTGGCGGCTGCTAAATCATCCGGCGGGGGAGGGGGCACTGGCAAGTTCTGAAAACAGGACATCAGTGAAGTTGGCCACAGGGACCGCCCCTTCCTTTCACCGAACGGTCTCTCCACAGCCTGTGAAGCTGACGGCATTTCACCCACAGAACTGCCTCCAAGGCCGGCGTCCGTCCTCTCAAACCCTGCTGCTGCCATGCCGACTTGGGCCATGGAAGGTTCTAGATCCTCTGTTGTCACTCCCCGTCTTCACAGCCTCCTCGCCGGGAGCAGCTTCCACCTCCGGGAAGCGCGTTCTCCGCTCCTCCCTGCGCGGCACCTCCTCAGCCGTGAGTTCGAGCCAAGGTCGGGCTCGTGACAGTGCAGTCCCGTGTCCCCGCTCCGCTTGGGGCTCTGGTTCTCCCGCTGTGGCACCATGTCTGCAGGGACGCCCTCCACAGACGCCCTGAGCCCCTCCACCACCCAGGAGGGTGGATCCCCTTCCTCCAAACTCCTGTCACTGTTCACATTTGGGCTCTTCCCATGAACCACAGACGTTCTTCACATCTAGGACGATGCGTCCTTTCCAGAAGGTTTTCAGCTGGCTTTGCCCAGCTCCACCGGAGGACTCCCTATCCATGGCCGCTATCACCTTCTTAAATAAGACGACTTGACCGTGGACGCTACTCCTTGATCTCCTGGCTACAGACCCGCCTAAACCTTCTCGACCGTCCCCATCAGAGCTCCTGGGTGACCAGGTGCATTGCCGGTGAGCGGCCCTATTTCAAAACCAACCTTTTCTTCCGGGCAGGAGGTCTCAAGAGTGGGCTTAAATAAATTCAGTGAATCCTGTTGTAAACAGATGACGGTCGGGCAGGCTTTCTCGTTCCGTTGATAGAGCTCAGGCAGAAAGATTCCGCGTGACTCCGCAGGGCCCTAGGACTTCTAGAACGGCCCGTGAGTGCCGGCCTCATCCTACCCTCACCAGCTGCGGGAGCCCCAACAAGGGGTCAGCCTGTCCTCTGAGGCTTTAAAGCCAGCCACCGACTTCTCCTCTCCAGCTGCCGAAGTCCTAGATGGCATCTCCTCCCAGTGCAAGGCTGTTTCGTCTACACGGGACGCCTGTTGCTTGGCGCAGCCGCCTTCGTGCGTGATCTGAGCTCGATCTTCTGGAGAACTGCGGCAGCTCTGACGTCAGCACTGCTGTTCGGTCCCGCACTGGCACGGTCTGGAGACGACACCTTCCCTGCAGCCCCAGGAACGGCTGTCGGCTTACGGCTGCTCTCCTGCGGCTTCCTCACCCCTCCCAGCCTTCCCGGAACTGGAGAGAGTGCAGGCCTTGCTCCGGGGGAGGCTCTGGTCCGAGAGAAAGCTGTTCCTGCTGTGATCTTCCATCCAGACCAGAACAACGCTCTCTGCGTCGGCAAGAAGGCCCTTTCGCTTTCTTACCAGCCGTGTATTCCCGGAGAAGCTCGTGTGATTTCCTTCCAGAATTTCTCCTTTGCGTTCACGATGTGGCTGTGTGGTGCAGGAGGCTTGACTTTCCATCTGCCTTCTCACGACCCTTGATGGCTTCTAGCTTTCCCATTTAAAGTGGGATGTGTGACTTTTCCTTTCACCGGAACAGAGGGGTGTCTGTGGGGTTAACTGCCTAATCTCAGTGTTGTTGTTCAGGGAACAGGGCTACCGGAGGAGAGGGCGAGAGAGACCGGGGGATGGCCGGTCCCGGAGCGGCCAGCATAGAGACCCTGTTTATGAAGTTCACCGGCTCCTATGGGCGTGGTTTGTGTTGCCCCGAAACAATCACAGTAGTGACATCAAGATCACCGGCCACCATCACAAATTACTAACAATTAAAATGTTTGAAATATTGCAAGAATGGCCAGAACGCGACACAGAAGCGTGAAGTGAGCCGACGTTGTTGGAGAAACGGTGCGGGTAGACTTGTGTGCACGGTTGCCACAAGCGCTCAGTTGTACAACGCGATGCCCGCGAAGCCCAATAAAACGGGGGAGCCCGCAGGTGTTTCTCACTACAAATCTCGACATCTCAGGGTTCGACTGCTGTGACCGCGTGGAAATGTTCGTGATGAAATGTCCACATGGGGAGAGCAGCCAGACCCTGTCTCCATGCGTCTCCTTGACTGTATGAAAATAATTAAAAAAAAAAAAAGTTACCTAAACTTCTGCCACTAATTGAATGTGTCTTCTCCTTTAATTTAATTGTATTTATTTATTGGAGAGGTGACACAGGCAGGGACAGCGCGTAAGAACTCGTGACCCACTGGCGGATGATGTTCGAGCACCTAGCAAAGCTGATCACGCGTAAATCCTCGCCCTGGTGCCCGCCCAGCGGACATGAGGACTTGTCTACCCCGAAGCAGGTGTGAAGAATGGGCAGATCGGGCTTCTTCAAAAATGCCCAAACCGGAACCAATGCCAACACCACCCCATGAGATGAGGGTCCGTCTCCGGAATTCCCACATCATGTAGCTCTACAGGGCAGCAAAACCGCGTGTGGACAGACCTCCGCTACCCGGGGCCCGGGGCACCATTGTCACAAGCACTGTGGCCGGATAGAATAGTCGGATGCAAAGCAGCCGACTCTCTGGGTGCCGTTTACACGAGGTCTGACAACAGACAAAATGGGTGTAGTGTTAGAAGCCCGAATCGCGGTCACCTTCAGGGGAGGGACACGGACTGAAAGGAACCCAAGGGAGTCTTCTGGGTTTCTAGAATGCTCTGCATCTTGCTTGATTCGAGTTTCTACCACATACGCGTGTGTGTATGTGTTTCCCCGGTCTGTACACTTGGGGTACTACTTGCACACGTAGCTGTATGGAAATTCTATCTCCACCTTTTTCGTGAAACAAAAAGACACGTGTAGAGTGTTCATAGCCAAACGCTGGGAACGGCCACAGCTCGTCGGCTGTGCGATGGATAAAACAACTGTGGGAGTGTTCCCAGGACACAATGCTGCGCAGCGCTGAAGGAAACCAGGCACATCTAACCTCCGCGGTGCAAATGGGCCTCAGGGGCCCGGCAGGAGTCAGAGGGTCCGGACAGGAAAGAACGCCGACAGTCTGACTCTAATCACATAAACAGGTGTCAGATAAAACCTTAGTTTATCTACCAAGACCTTCCATCTTGCACAGCTTCTCCGAGCTCGCCTCCCGGTGCTGGATGGGGCGATGCCTGATTGACAAATTGTTTAATAAAGTCAGCTAGATCTTCCAACTCACTCCATCAAGGTTTGTTTTTTAATGCTTAGAAATAAAACCACCAGTTATTTTTCCAGCAAAAGTGGGTTTATTAGGGAGCAGCAGAGCTGGGCACCGTGGGATAAGCAGATAGTCACCTCCACAGAACAAAAGAAGAGAGGCTCTTTTTTTTAAAGATCTTATTTATTTATTTGGCAGAGAGAGGCACAGCGAGAAAGGGAACACAAGCAGGGGGAGTGGAAGAGGGAGAAGCAGGCTTCCCGCCGAGCAGGGAGCCCGATGCTGGCTGGCTCCATCCCTGGACCCCAGGTCCGGAGCCAAAGGCAGACGCTTAATGACTGAGCCCCAGGGAGGCTCTTTTGTAGAAAGAGGGCAGGGGTGCAAGAAAGGTGAGAAAGAGGGGTTGTAAACTGGGACCTCACTGGAGTGAAGCTCTGGCGTCTCTCACGGGGGGGGGGGGGGGCGGGGGTTCCTAGCTGGGTAGTATGGTAGTGACCACCTGCAAGGTGCAGCTCTCCTTGTCGGGCCTGCAGCAGAGCAGTGGTTGGGGTGAGAGCCACCCCTACTGGCCTCCAGACTCCAGCTCAGTGAGGCCCCTTTTATTCATGTCCCTGTGTCTGAAGATCTGCCACCATACCCGCCAGGCATCCCAGTGGGACCTCTCCAGGACGCGGGGCCCCTGCTCTGATGGGCGAGAGGTGCACTGCTGCCAGGAGGACCCCGGCAGCCCTCGAAACCTGGGGCGGGACCCAGCCCATAACCTGGCAAGGGAGCCCTTGCTCACTCTTGGGCTTCCCTGCCACCATGCTGGACTTAAGGACCCTCCCCCAAGTGTGGACCCCCATCTGGAGCTCAGCCATCAGTGTCCTTCTGTCCAGACCCCCAGAGCCTGCACACACGCACACAGGCACACGCACTCCTTTCCTCTGCAGTGGGGTGGACAGTCCCAGGGGGCAAAGTTGAGTGGAAGTTGGTACTTTGGAGGCCTGTTTCAGAAAGCAGCACGGGCATGCTCGGCTTCCCACTTCACCCAGGTAATGGCGGGGTGGGCGGGGTGCGCGGCCGGCGGGAGCAGCGGCCTCCGGGCGCCCTGACCTGCGTGTGCGCGTGGGAGCCCGAGTCAGCGGCAGTTTAATGAGACACGTGGGTGCAGAGCTGCAGAAGGAGAGGGACCGATGCGACACAGCCGCGCCGCCTGCTCCAGCAAGCCCCCTCCGGAGTGCGCGTCCGCTGGAAGTCAAGGCAGGGCTTGAAGAGACACGCTCGCGGGTCACCGCGGCCATTACGCGCCGGCCCTGCGCCCGACCACGGCGAGCGGAGAAGCGCGCTGCGGATCCACAGAAGGGACCGCCGCGCCGCCTTAAAAGGGACTGGAGATGTGTCCCACGCGTGTCCCACGTGCGTGCGCCCGAAGGCATGTGAGAGTGAAGTAAGCCAGTCACAAGAGGACACATCGGTGTTTCACTTCTGCGAGGTCCCCGGGCCTTTGGGTTCAGACGCAGCAGGTGGAACGGTGGGGCCAGGGGCTGGGGGAGGGAGCTAGTGTTTCAGGGGCAAGACGGAAAGTTCTGGAGGTGGGTGGTGGGGAAGGCGGCACAACCAAGGCGCTGACCCCGCAGGCGGTGGGGGTCTTGGGGAGGCCAGATACCAGGGACCCTCGGTCACCCTCCACCGTGGGGCTTCCGCGGAAAGGGAGGCTGAGACTCTCCAGGGTCGATGTGGTTGGAACCAAAGGTGTCCAAGGACTAGGGAAAATGAAGGCCACAGGTGCCTGGGGGGCGGGGGGAGAAGTCAGGCTGACCAAAAGAGCGAGGCATGCCTGAAGCCTGAAGGGACGAATGGATGAGCTTCTGAGACCCTGAGCTTCCTACAGGCTCCCGGTGTGACTGGGGGTGCAGGGCATGTGCCCTCCAGGACCACCCAGAGCCTGCTCCCGGGGGCCAGCCCCGCTCCACCGTGCCTGCTAGTTTCTCAGTGCTGGGTTGCAGGGAGAACGGGGCTTGTGTCCCCTGGCAAAGCCCGGACAGCCTGCCTGGGCAAGAGAGCAGCAGGGAGAGAGAGAACCCGGGGAGACTCCTCAGGGCCCCCTGCCACTGGGGTGACAGGGTCTAGACTCTGCTGTAAGAGGGAAGCCCCTTCCTCCGCTCCCAGAGACTGACAGTGTCGGCTGCAGAGAGGGTGAGGGAGAGCCCGACCCCGGAGACACATGTGAGGACCAGCGTGGCTACAGCCCACATCTGTCCCCAAAAACCCCATTCCCCTAGGCCTGTGGGCTGCAGGTGGGGACAGGCACCCTTCCTGTCCCCACAGACACTAGACCTTTGCCCCTCAGTCAGAAACACTGCTCACCTTTCCCCAGGTCTGGATCTGATTCAACTGGGTGACCACAGAAGGCCACATGGGGAGGATGAGGAGGGCATAGAATAGGGACTCAGAGCTCGGGCCAGAGCCGCAAGGCTCCCCAGGGAAAGCAGGGCCCTGCCCCACCCCCACCATGTCCTCCTCTGCCAGAGCGACAGCAAATATGGATGGCCGGGATGCCCTGTCCACGACTGGCATGAGGTCTGAGCCCAAGTCTGTTCCTGCCAGGAAAAACAAGGTGACCCACTAGGTTCACTTGGCTGGAAGGAGGCCAGGCCTTGGGGACAGGGGAACTCCAGACCAGCCACATCCACAGGGCCACCCACTGGAGCCAGCTGGGCCCAACTGGCAGCACAGGCAAGGCCGGGACAATGCTGTGCAGGGGTCTACAGGCCAGGAGTGGGGGGCCCCGGGGCTGCCTCTGGATATGGGTATGGCTAAGGGGGAAGGGCTCTGAGCCCAGGGTGCAGTCCATGTAGCATGCAAGCTCTAACGTGGCACTCAGCTGCCCATGGGGCCGCCAGCCCTGAGCCCGGCCCTGGGGATGACTAAGGGAGCCAAGTCGCTGTGCTGGGGTCATAGGAGACACACCCGTCCTGGAAGCCTGGGGTCAGGGAGCTGCCGCTAACATGTTTCTGAACCAGAACATCTGAAAAGGCCTGGGTGGGGAGAGGGGCAGGTGCACCCCCCCAGACCTAAGGGCTGGGGGTCCTGCGGATGACAGGGGTCTGCCATCAAGGGGTTAGGACAGGACGTTGAGCTCCCCCAGCCTCGAGAGGCCTCCTGCACACACATTGGCACCCAGCCCGGGGCTGGCTGGGCAGTGGCTTCTGCAGGGGCAGGCCTGGACCGTTCCCTCCCTGGACGGGGCAGAGGGCACAGCGAGCGCCCTCCATGGAGGGGAAGGGAGGCCAGCGGGGCTGAAGCTGGGCGGTGGCTCCCAGTCAGTAAGGCAGGGCTCTAACTCCGCTGCCCTCTGGGGCTGCCCGGGAGCTGCTGTGTTGCAAGCACTGAAATGAACAGGACTGTTATCATCCTCGGAGGCTGCTCACAAGCAGCTCTGGCTGGGCCTGTGGGGGCAGGGGGCACAGGTGGCAGGGGGCCCCTGCTCCCTAATAGCTCTGGGACCCCACCCAGTTTCCTCCTGGGAGCAGCTCTGGGTCTGCTGGCGAGTAGGGTCCAGGAATGAAGAGGGTGGGTCCAGGACCGTGCGCACTCAGCAGATGGACTTGATGGAAAGTGACTTTGGCCCTGGTGTGGGGAAGGCCTGGGGGCAGCCTCCTCCAGAAACTAAGGGGGCTCTGGGGGAAGCGAGGGTGCATGGCTCCCTAAGAATTGAGGCGGGACAACACCTCTTGCTAGCTGAGGCTTCAGAGAAGGGTCATGGCAGCCAGCCCTGTGGGGACCGAGGCCAGGTGCTGTCCTCAATGCTGGCAGGCATTGGCTCCCGTTGACCAAGACATCCTAAGAGGACCCTGAGGCCCAGAGGCCCAGACGCAGAGGGGGAAAAGGAGCCGGGCCCCAGGCCCAGCTGGTCTCACCCCCGAGCCACCTCTCACCTCCTCTCCAGGTGGCCCCAAAGAATGTTTGAGGCACCTGCTGACAGCCAGGAAGGTGACTCCAGGCACCAAGGCACGCCCATAGCTGGCAGGCTTATGCCCTGGGCTCTAGGTCGAATCCAACCCCCTGCCCCTGTCCCCACTTTCCCACTGCCCCCCAGGAGGGGGAAGGGGCTCTCAATGCCCCTTCAGGTCTGTGGCCCACAGAGGGGGAGGAGCGCCCTCAGAGAAAGAGCTGGGGGGCTGCCAAGGTGGCTAGAGGGTGGGAGGAGCCAGGAAGGCAGGACACAGGAGGCTTCCCCAGCCGGCACTGCCCCCAGCGTGGGGCCAGGTTCGCCAGCTGCACTGCTCACGCCAGCAAGCCGGGCCAGCGTGGGGCTGCGCAGGTGGACAAGACGCCCCCCACAGTGACTTCCTGTCCCCCCAGGTCCCTGAAGTCAGGGAGGGAAATGGCCGTCCCTGGCCTGATGCCTGGCACTGGGGCCGGTGTGAGGCCCATTGTTTGAGGCTGGAGCCGGGGGGGGGGGCAGGGTCCTCCAGGAAGCCCCCCAATGCCCTCTGTCCCGCTTCCCACAGACTGTGAGCCTGAGCAGGAGCCCTTGTGAGCAGACCTGCAGCCCCAGCAGGATGAAGGCGCTCTCGGCTCTCCTGCTGGCCCTCCTGCTGTGCGGGCAGCCAGGTACCGGGGCCAGGGGGCACCCCTGCAGGAGAGGGGATGGCACAGTCTGGGCCCACAGGGACCCTCAGGACACCCAGCCTGGGGGCAGGACATGGCATGGGAAGCACGGGGGTCAGGCTGGAGTCCGAGGCTAGAGGGACGTTGACTTGGGCTGTCCTGGGCTCCCGTAGGTCCCCAAACCTGGCCCTCCCTAGCTCCAAACCCCACCTCTTTGAATTGCAAGCTTCAGGGTTACCTCTGCTGTCCCAGCCTCAGTGTCCTCTTCTGTCAGACAAGCGGACCGTCCTGAGGGTTTATTGGGGCGGGAGAGGCAGCGGCTGGTGCAGGAAGCAAGCAGGGCCAGCAGCTGGGGAGCTGGGACCCCACAGAAAGGACAGAGTGGGGAGGAAGAGGGCGGGGGACAGACTGGGGGGGACCCGGCCCTGGACCTTGAGCATGTGCGCTCTGTGCCTGGGAAAGCGGGGCTCACAGGCATCCTTGTGTGGCCAGGCACGGGGCGGGCGCAAGACGAGGAGGATGACGATGAGGATGATGAGGACGTCGGGCAGGACGGCTATGACGATGAGGAGGAGGACGAGGAGGAGGAGGCCAGTGTGGCTGCAGGCGGCAGGGACAGAGGTGACCACCCATGACCACCCACCCCCACCTGAGGGCGCAGGCACTCTCATTTCCTGTGGGCTCTGCTGACCACCAGGCTTGGTGCAGGACTGGCATGACGTGGAGAGACAAGCAAAGCCTTCCAGGGGGCAAGGGAAGGGACAGGAAGGGCCCTGACACTCAGCAACCCCTTGCCTCTCACCCTGGCTGTGACCCTCGACGGCCACCTAGAGTAGGGAGCCTAGAGAAGGAGCCACTCTTGGGCAGGGAGGCTGAATGGGAGGCTGCTAGGCAGAGAGGGACACAGTGGAGTCCCTGCCTAGAGAGACCAATGAGTGTACAGGCCCTGGGCACAGAGTCCAGCTCAGCCAGACTGGACGGTTTGGGGCTGGTGGGGCAGCACTGGCCAGCCCTGAGGCTGGGTGTGGGGAGGCTGGGCAGAGGCTTTGAGAGGGATCTGCTGGGAACAAAGCACTGGGCTGCAGGGGGAAGGCACTGGGCTGCAGGGGGAAGCTTTGGCCTGCAGGGGAAGGTGCTGGGCCTGCACCGGGTGGGTGGGTGGGCGCTGGGACTGTTGGGGGAGACGCAGGGCTGCAGGGGGAGGCTCTGGCCTGCAGGGGGAGGCCCTTGGCCCGAGCCCGCCTTGCCTCCCAGGGCCGCTGCAGTGCTATTCCTGCCAGTCCCTGCGCAGAGGGGAACGCTGCGAGCAAGTTCGGAACTGCATCCACAGCCCCAGCTTCTGCAAAACCCTCATCTCCCACGGAAGCACGGGTGAGTGGGCCCCAGGGTGACCAGGGCGGGGGGAGCCCCAGCTCACACACAGAAAGGCACACCCCCTGCCCCGGGCCTCCTCCCTGCCCAGCCTCTCCAGCCTGATGAGGCCTTTCTCCACCCCCCTCCCCCCTCCCAGAGTCGGGGCCTCTGACCACCTACTCCGTATGGTGTACAGACACGTGTCAGCCCTTCACCAAGACACTGGAGGGGACCCTGATGACTGTGACCTGCTGCCAGTCCGCCCTCTGCAACCTCCCACCCTGGCAGGACCCCCCGGGCAGCGGGGCCAGCAGCGCCCAGGGCAGCCGCACGATGGTGGCCATCGCCCTGCTGCCTGGCCTCTCCGGCCTCCGGGCCATGTGGTCCTGAACAGGTCATCCCAGCGCACCCAGCTCCCACGCTGCACGGCCAGCACCCTGTCGGGTGCCCACTGCCCTCCTCCCAGCCCTGGTTTGGCGAATAAACTCGGAGCATCTTACTGGTCCAGCCGGCACTGGCCCTTCCTAGCCCCGTCTGCATTTCCTATTTCCTGTCTGTCTGGCGTCTTTGGCCTCCTCCTCTCCCCACTGCCTGTGCCAGCACGTGGGCCCCAGGTCCAGGGCACAGCTGCTCACACTGCAGGTCCACATGGCCTGGGTAGAGAAGACATGCATCCTAGGCCAGGGGGAGACGGCCATGTCCTCTCCCTACCTCCCCATCACTGAAACACCTCCACCCACAACTGTGGCCTGGGTCCTAAGAAGAGCAGTGGGCAGTGGGAGGGACTAGGGAAGGGAACCCCAGAGTGCCCAGCACCTGCTCTGGCCAGGCTGGCCCCATTGGCTGCTGGGGGCTCTCAGCCTTCCTGACTGGTGGCAACACAGAGCCCAGGGATAGAAGGGAGGAGGCCTGGGTCTGGGCCTCAGTTTCCCCATCAGAGCAGCATGGAACAAAGCTTAGAGGACCCCTCAATCCCCACCAGCTCAACAGCCCCTGGTAGAGAAGCCCAGAGTCCTACCCTGCCTGTCAAGTGACTCCAGCAGGCAGAGTAGCCTCCCATTTTCCACTTCCTTCTTCCCTTATTAAAGAAAACCTCAAGGCCTAGCCCGGGGGGCATATCCCTGGGGTAGAGGAGACAGGTCTTTCTTCTCCTTCCTCCTACCTGCTGGCTCGAGTGATGGCTGGGGCTCAGCAGCCACTTTGCACCATGAGGCAGCAGACTGAGGACGGCAGGGCAGCATGGAGGAAGGGCGCAGAGATCACTGGTGAACAGGAATCATTACACAGCCCCACACTGCCTACCTCGGTACCCCTTTCCTTGGGAGGGAAATAAATGGCTGTGGAGTTGAAGTGAGTTTTTGCTCTGCCATCGCCTCATCACACACTGTCACACACATGTGCTCCTGCAGGTGCACACGTTGTCATGTTACTCCCACCGGTGCCCGCACTCACGGCCACACACACTCGCCCACACAGCCCCTCCCAGGGCAGCAGATAAAAGCAGAGCTCGGGGGTCGCCCCATCTGGGTTAAAATGTTAGCTAAGCCCACGCCCCAGCTCCATGACCTGTATGAATGCCATGCCCCACCTGCTCCGTGACCCAGAGGAACCCCTTCTCCTGCTGCCCCTGCCCCAGCTGGGTTTCCTTGTCTGCTGCGGGGCAAGGGAGGGGGCCTCCTGGAAGGCCCAGCCACAGGAAGGCCGACAAGCGCTGGGGGGGGAAGAGCTCCAGGCCTGAGCCGTGGTTGGGAGGGGCTGGAGGAGGACCAAGTCCAGTCTGACGCACCAGGGTCGGTCGGGAAGGGACGGTCACCATCAGGACGTTCCAGGCCAGTCCCCAGAAGGAACTGCCAGAATCAGGAGGTGGGACCGGGGGAGACTCCCTCTCATCCAGCCTGGGCCGCATCCCCCTCCCCACACACCGGCCGGGAGTGTCGCACTCTCCATCCTGCTCCATCCCTGCCTCCAGGTCTCCTGCCCGCGCCAGCTCCAACCAGTCACCTGTGGTTCTGAGGCTCAGGCTCTGAAGTGAAGGGCGGGGGTCCCTCCGGAGCCTGGGACCGTGCGTTTCCGTGTCAGCCTGACTGGGTCAAGGGAGGCCCAGGGGGTTCTGGGTATGTCTGGGAGGGGCTTTCCAGAAGATGTTAGCATTTGAGTGCCAAGATGGTCCCTGCCAACGTTGGGGGCCTCACCCCATCCCTGAGCCCCAAATGGAACAAAAAGGCGGAAAGGGCAAGTTAACCCTTCTGGAACTGGACCTCCGTCCTCTCCTGCCCTCTGACCCTGGGCCTCCCAGTTCTCAGGCCTTCAGACTCCAGCGGCCACCCCCCGCGGCCCTCCTGGGGCTCCTGCTTGTGAGGCAGGTGGAGACCTCTCGGACTCCACAGCCACAGGAGCCAGGCTCCTCATGGAGCGGCGCCCACCACCCGACCTCAGAGCCCCGGGCCATCGCCCACCTGGCCGTGCGCTGCGCCTTGGACCCAAGGAGAGTGAAGCCCAGGCCCAGGGCCCAGCAGAAGGGCGCACCGGCCACAGGGGCCACAGCCCAGAAGTCAGGCGTAGCTCTCGGCCCCCGCATGGCCTCTAGCCATGCTCGTCTAGACACCCTCAGATGCCCTTGCCTTTCCCGCCTTTCCCGCGGCTACATCCGGGCTCCTAGAGAGCTGGGGTTTTTGGTTTGTTTTTTTTTTTTTTAATTTATTTATTTATTTATTTGAAATAGAGAGACAGTGAGAGAGAGCATGAGAGGCTAGAAGGTCAGAGGGAGAAGCAGACTCCCCGTGGAGCTGGGAGCCCAATGTGGGACTCGATCCCGGGACTCCGGGATCATGACCTGAGCTGAAGGCAGCTGCCCAACCAACTGAGCCACCCAGATGCCCCGAGAGCTGGGGTTTTTAACATTGAATCTGTGATGGGCAGGTGGGGGAGAGGAAGAAAGACAAACCTGTCCTGACGGACAGGCTCCCCCGCGCTGCCCCTGCGTGCATGGCCTCCCTGTGCCTGGAGGCTGCTGTCACCCGCGGCCTGAGGCAGCAGAGTCGCCTGGGCTGATGTGCCTCAAGGCAGGCCGTCCCCCAAGTCACACACAGCCTCCCCTCCACCGGATGCGCTGTGCCCGGCGCCCCATGCCCCTGCTGTTCGTCACAGATTCCAACTCGTGGGACAAATTCTAACCGCACCTCCCTGCCCCGAGCTCTGACCAGCTGGGCACAAGGCACACAGAGACATGGGGCTCTAATGTTCCCCCAAGGAAGACGCAACTGAGGATGGGGGCCCCAGGCTGGGGGCTGAGGGTGGGGAGGGTGCCTGGGGCAGGCAGATCCCAGGGGCTGCAGGAGAGACAGCGGCAGAGCTGGAGGGTGCCAGCCTCCCCACAAGCCACCCCCCTGGCAAGGACTCCCCAGCGCTCACCCTCCCTTGGAAGCAGGTGTCTGGGGAATGGGGCTCCTCCCTAGTACACGCTGGTTGTCTCTTAAGCCCCTGAACTCGGTGAGCCTGCCTAAGCACACAGAGGGGCCGGCCGAAGCCGCACCCTCCGGAGCCTCCACACCACCTCTGCGCCTGCTCCCCGGAGGGCTCTGAGGCCCACGGCCTGCCCCGCTGCACCCTGGCGAAGCTTGCTCCCTCTCCCTCCACCCAGAGGGTGTGCAGCTGCTCCCACGAAGCCAACAGCATCAGGCAGCCACACGCGGCACCCCAGCCTTTGCAGGACCTCGGGCATGCTGACTCTTCCATTAAGCCAGGGGCTCAGGAGCCTGGTGGAGGGAGCCACGTGCCCCTCCTCAAGTCTCACTGCCCCAAAGCTTTTATCTTTGGGGCCTTGGCAGGAGGGCCCTGCTCTGGGGACCACTAATGTCAACCCCGACCTGCAAGGGACTGCGTGCCCGTCTCCACATGCCAGCTGAGAAGCAAGATGAAGGAAGAGGCAGACACCTGTTGGCAGCCCCCCCCCGCCGCCGCCGAAACTGCCCTCCCTAGGACGTGTCTCCCCTCCCCGTGCCTGCCCTCCCTATGATGTCACCCCACCCGAGCCCACACTCCCCAAGGCTCCGATGTGGGATGCCCTCCCCTGTCTGCATTCCCCTCCTGGATGTCTGGACTCCAGCAAGGGCCTCCTCAAGGCCAAGTTCCGTGTTCGATCCAGAAGAGACCTGGGCTCACTTAACCTGTAGTCTGGACCAGTCCGCAGCGTATTCAGCTGCAAGGCACAGAAAATCCACCTAACTGTACCTAGAAAAAAGACTTGGCTTTGGGCCAGTCACCACAGCCTGGGGAGCAAGGGCACCGCAGCCAAAGCAGGAGGGGACTCCAGCGACCCTGCCCAGACCCGCTCAGTCCCTGCTGCCCACCCTTGCTCTGTGTGGACTCCATCTACTCAGCAAGGCCATGGTCTTCCTGGGTGCTACAGAGGCAAACCCCAGCCCAGCCCGGGTACCAGGACCCTGGGCCTCAGCTCTCCCTGCCCTGGAGCCAGTTTCCAGGTCTGAGGATTGACCACAGGGCCGATACGGAGATCCTCTCTCCTTCAGAATCCCTGGCACTTGCTCCTGGCCCAAGACCCTTGGCTGGAGCTGCTGCGCCCTCCATCAACCAGACCACAGGTGCGGGCTTGTGCTATGGGGGCAGCCCCCAGGGGACCATGTCCCCCGGCCCCAGCTGGGCCTGATTCAGACCATGCCTCTCCCTAGTACACAGGACATCACTACTGTGTGCCGGGCCCTGTGTCAAAGAAGTAGCAGCTGACACACTGCCCCTACCAGAGCCCAGAGAAACCCCAGGGTTGGGGGACACCAGTCAGCAATGGCTGCTGTGACCAAGCATCTCAGCCCGGGGGCCGAAATGACAGAAAGGTACTGTCTCACAGTCCTGGAGGCCAGAAGGCTAAGGTCAAGTTGTCAGCGGTATTGGTTCCTCCCGAGGGCTCTCTCTTGGGTGTGTAGGTGGCCATCCTGTCCCCACGGCCTCATGTGGTCCTCCCCCAGTGCGTGTCTGCATCCTGGTCTCTTCCTGTATCCTGGTCAGCAGGGATCAAGGCCCCCGGTGACCTCCTCTACCCTCATGACCTCCACAAAGACCCATCTCCAAGCACAGTTACCCTCTGAAGTCCTGAGACCAGGACTTAGCATGTGGATTCTGGGGACACAATCCAGCCCATAACGGGGCTGAGACAGAGCTCCGTGAGGGCAGGCAGAGTGGCGTCAGCCCGGGCTGAGTTTAGGGAGGTGTTTGCCAAGATGGGAGAGATGGGGCTTGGTGACAGCCTGGCCTGGGACCCGCAGACACATGGGGGTGCTGGAGCACGTGCCCCAAAACCCAAGAATTCATCTCACAAGCGCCGGGCCCCTGCCTGTGGCCCTTCTGAGTGCATCTGGTAGCCTGCTCCTGCTGGCTTCCCCAGTCCTCTGTCCGTTGGTTCATCAGGGTGCCCAGGGACCTGTCAGGGCTGTCTGTCATGCCCGTGTCCCCCATGCGTTTGCAGCGGCAGCAGCCAGCTGGCCCAGGAGCACTGGGTTCTGCCCACAGACCTCTGTAATGGAGACCGGCCCCTCCCTCCCTCCCGTCCCGCAGAACTGGTGGCTTCTGTGGGGATTCGGCTCCGGCCGGCCCCAGGAGGTTGTAGTGGGTGACAGCAGGCACTTGGCTGAGGTCGCTTCTTCTAGGCTGAAGGCAGGGGCAGGAGGCTTCCAAGAGCCAGGCTCTCCCATGGACAAGGAAGGACACATCTGTCCCAGAGGTCACTAGCATAGGACAGGGAGAGGCCGTGGCTGGGAAAGCAGCCTCTGGGGCTTGGTCAGACTTCAGTGGTCCTCACCCCAGGGCACCTGCAGGTACACAAATGCCCAGAGGGTGCTTCTCAAGAGCCTAATGCTGGAAACTTCTGGAGCTGGTGGCCGTGCGGCTTGGATGCTGTTAAGAGTCTCCCTGGTCTTTTCAGTGTGCGTGGGAGCTGCTGAGATGACAAGGAGCCCCCGGGCTGACCTGCTGGCCAGGCCTCAAGTCCGAATGGGCCACTTCCCAGCTCTGTGAGCTTGGCCAGCCACGCGGCCTCTCTGTGCACAGTGCCCTGGCCCACAGAGCCAGAGCAGAGCAGAACCCGTCTCCTAGGACCCGTGTGGAGGCTGACTGAGGTGCTGATGCTCCTCAGCACTGAGCCGCTGGTGCTCCCGTGCCAGGGGTGATGGTGGTGGTCCCCGCTCTGACCCCTGGAGCTGTTCCTGGGGGGGTCCAGGCTCTGTCACGCTCTATCCCCCTCCCAGCACTGAGTCCGCCCACTCACCCCTCTCCCTTCTGCTCCCCCACAGCTGACCCCCGACACAGGCAGGAGAAACAGGCCCACTGGGCTGAGGAATCCCTTCCCAAGCTCTCTCCACCCGCACCTTGGAACCAGCCCCTGGGGCCACCTCAAGGCCCTGTGTGCCCCCACCCGGTCCTGGCACTGGGAGCAAGCTCAGCAAGAAGGCTCTGCTCGTCTTCTGGGCCCTCGGGGCCTCCCCGCCAGAACGGGGGGGGGGGGGGCAGACAGTCCCTGGGCACAACAGCCCTGCAGCCTCCATCCTCCCCACAGCGCCAGGCTCCTCCCCTCTCCTGCCCACCTATGCCCCCCACCCCCAGTTCAGCTGCCATTGTCCACTCACTGCCCCCACCCCGGGGTGGTCTCAGGACATCCTTTCTCCCAAAACAGGAAGCAGATGGCCATGTGCATTTCCTGTCCTTGTTCTCTCTGTGAGAACCAAGGATGAGGCATTGACCCAAAAGCGAGGCTCCTGACAATGGAGCTTGCTGAACACTGGCCCTCCGGTGACCGCTGGGTCTGCAGAAGCTGATGGACCCAGGGCCCACCTGGGACCTTCCAGATGGAGAGGAGTCACGGGCTCCCACCCGCGCTGGTGAGGGGTCCCATGGGGTTTGGCCTTAGAGGAGGCTCCAGGCAGAGGCTGTCCTGCCTGAGGGTGCACCAGGGAGGGCAGCCGGGCTCTGGGGCGGGGCTGCGGGGGGTGGGGGGATGGCTGGTGCCTGGCCACAGGGTCTCAGAGAATGGGGGCCAAGGGGCAGGAACGGAGAAACAGGGGGAAACCTCTCCATGGCTCCCCCTCCCCCCACATCCTCGCTCCTCCCCAAAAGAGCCTGAGCTGAGCTGTGGGTGCGGGAACTCAGTTCTCACCCCGCTACAGAGGACAGAGGACAGAGGACGCGGGCCGGGGACCCAGTCCCAGAAGCCCTGACCTGGGAGCATCCGTCGACAAGCAAGCCTTGAAGGCCACGGCCACAGGAAAGCCTTCCGCGACCCCGCGGCGTGGCATCCACCCGGTCACACAACCCTACAGTCGCCGAGAGAAGCCACGCCGGTGCCGCGCAGCCTCTGGGCCCAGGCGGACCTGACAGAGAACTGACGCTGGAGGGGAGCAGGGGAACAGCCCAGGGGTCGGGCTCCCCGGACCTGTCGCCACCCGTGCGACCCCCATCGTTCACCTCCCGTAGCCTGCCCGCGGGGCACCTGCGTGGCGCTGACTCTTGGTCTCGGCCCGGGTCTTGATCTCAGGTTGTGAGTTCGAGCCCCGGGGGCTCGGTGCTGGGTGTGCAGCCTTGTTAAAAAGAAACACACACATACTCACGAAGCCCGTCCGCAGACGGACGCGGGGAAGGAGCGCACTTACCAGCCGCCTGTCGCCAACTGCAGGCCCGCGGCGGGAGGTTAGCTTTTCCAGGTAAACGGGTGTGATGCACAGCTGAGGAACCCACTCCCAGGAAGGAATCGGTGTTTCCAGGAACAGGAAACCTGATGCCTGACGCTTGGGTCCTCCCTCAGCATCCGGCGTCCGAGGCTTCACTGAGCCCCTGCGAGCGTCCCCACGCCTGTGCTCTGGAGCAGTGGTTCTGGCCCCGGCTGCCCAGAAGAGTCATCTAGGGTCACTTCTAACTCCTACAAATGCTGGGTGTCCACTCCCCCCGCCACCCACCACAAGATCGCCACCGGGAAGCCAAACATTCATTCGACTGGCCTGGCTGTGACCTTCGCTTTGCCGCAGCGGCCTGGAGCCCCGCTGCCCTCGCCCTCCCGGCCTGCCTCTGCCTGATGAACACACAAATAAGGAGATGTCAGAGTATGGCAGAGCCTGGAATGTGCTAGAAACAAAATTGCAGGGCAGGACCCAGGAGTCCGAGGCGGGGCAAGAGACCAGCTGTGGTGTTACAGAGAATGCTCCCCTCCCCAAATGCAGGCGGCACCTGGGACTTGCTTCAAAACCACAGCGTGGCAGAGGTGACAGGCAGGACGTCAGGCCTGCAGTTAGGTCACGCAGTATATTGGTGACATCACCCCCACAGTAAGGCTACAATCTTTATGAGACTCCATCTGTGCAGACCCGGGACAGAGGCTCTCTTGCTGGCCCTGAAGAAGCAAACAGCCGTGTTGGGAACTGCCCGGAGAGGGCCACACCACGGCAGGGAATGGCTGGGGGCCACCAGGACCCAAGGCCAGCCTCTGGCCAACCACCAGTGAGAGGCAGGCCCTCGGTGCCACAGCCCCCAGGAAATGCATCCCGCCCCTGAGCAGGGGGGTGTGGAAGAGGATCCTTCCCCAGGTGAGCCTCCAGCTGAGGACGCAGCCAGCGGGCACCGTGGCTGCAGCCTGGCAGCACCCGCAGAGGACGGCGGCTGTGTCCTGTCCCGCGGGAACTCTGCTAACAGACAAGAGCGGTTTAAGCAGCTAGGTTTGTGGGAAGCAGGAAAGGGGCACCCATAGGGCGGTCGGATGGGCTCCACGGAGCAGCTGAGCTCTCGGGGCACGAAGTGGGAGTGCGCCAAGTGGACAGCCCGGCGTGCGCGCCCCAGGCAGAGGGAGCACCCGCGCAACGAACACCCGCCGCGGGTGAGGAGCACAGTCCGGGGGCTGGAGAGGAGGGAGGGGCGCAGGGCCGAGGGAGGGGGCAAGGGCGGGGGGTGGGGAACGGGGAAAGGAAGAGTGCGCAGGGGTGAAGGAAGGAGGACAGGGCGAAGGAGGGGATGCAGGGGCGAGGGCGCAGGGGAGTAGGGAGAGGAGGATGCGCGAGGGAGGGGGCGCAGCGGCGAGGGAGGGGAGGACCGGGCGAGGGAGGACGCTGGGAAGAAGACGGTGCGCGGGTCAGGGAGCGGGGGCAGGGGTGAGGGGCGGGGCCGGGCCGGGGGCGGGGCCGGGCCGGGGGTGGGGGCGGGGGCGGGGCCGGGCTCTCCGCCGGGCGGAGCAGGCCCTTGGAAATGGAAATGCGAAGGCGGGGACGAGCCGGGCGGGGCCGTGCGCGGCGTACCACTGAGAGGCCCGGGGCCCCTCCTCCTAGAGCGGCGCCGGAAGGGGCGGGCCCTTCCGGCGGCGGGCTTGGCGGCCCGGCCTCTGGACTGGGCGGGCGGCGGGGTGCCGGCGCGGGTAGAGGGGCGCGGCGCGGCCGGGTGAGGGGGACGTCGGTTCCCGGGCCCACGGCCCCCAGCCAGGGACTCGCCCGCTCGCTCCGGCGTCGCTCCGGCCCGCCCCCGGCCCAGGGCCGCGGCCTCCCCCCTCCGGCTCCCGGGGCCGCGCCGCGCTGCCCCCCGGCGCCCTCTCCTCGGCCGACAGCGCTCGCGGCTGCTGCAGGCGGGACGGCGGCTGGCGGGGCGCGGGGGCTCCCGAAGCCTGGCCTCGGGAGGCCTGGCCGGAGAGGGAAGGGCTGCCCCGGCGTTGCCCGCGCGCCGCACCCCAGCCCTGGGGCCGGGTGGCTGCAGCGCTGCGGCGGGCGCTCCTGTCCGGGCCTGCGAGGTGCGGCCAGGCCCCGGGGCGGCGCGGTTCGCGGCTGGTCCGGAGCTCGGTGCGCTGTGCGGGCCTGAAGCCGCCGCGCCCTCGCCCTCAGGGACCCGCTGCCCGGGTCGGAGCCGGTGCCGCGCGCGCCCTCCCGAGGGTGGGTGCAGGGCTGAGGGCGCTGTCCTGGTGGCTCCCGGCTCTCCGCGCCGCAGGGCCCGAACCCCGAGCAGGGATGTCATGACCGCCTCTGCGTGGGGGACGAGGAAACCCAAGCCTCCCCCTTGCCTAGGAGAATTCAGAGTATTATGCCTTCGAGCTGCTTGGGGGTGCCTGGCTGGCTGCGTCCGCGGAGCCTGGGACCCCTTCCCGGGGTGTTGAGTGCACGCCCAGGTTGGGCATAGCGCGGACGTAAGAAAGACAAATTGACACGAGCTGGACAGACACAGATGAAAAGGTTCAGGTAGATAAGTGGGATGGAAAAGACGGGTCCTTACCACCTAGGGCATCACACTTTGGGCAGAGACAGGCTGCCAGGGATATGGGCCTCCTAGTCATGGTAGCCGCCCCTTTGCTAGAAGTGCTGGAGGATCGGAGCGGGACCTCCCCGTGGAGCTTTCTCGTAGAGAGGAAGGCTCTTCTCCATCTTGTGGAGCTCTTTCACCAGCCCTGCAAGAGTCTGAAGATTGTCCAGGCTTGACGCTGGGGTTCCGCTAACCAGCACGGAGGGAAGAGGAGGGCGAGGAAATACGGAAACAAGAGGGAACTCAGCAAAGGAACTAGGGGCTGTGACGCTCCTACAAACACTGGGGGCTGTTGGATCCCATGTGAATTTGTGGTGGAATTGGGTGCTCTTAGATGGAGTTAGGGACCGGAGCATCAGGTGTTCACAGTGTACGCAAGAGGTAGGTGTTTAAGGAGTGGGCTCTGGTTAAGGGCCCCGGGGAGGACCGGAGCCTGGTCAGGGAACAGGGAACAGGGGCGGCGTTTGGTGGAGTCAGGGAGGCGTCTCAGAAGGGCCCATTCAGAGCTCTGAAGTGAGGGGCGGCCCCATGAACACCTGCCCTCGGCCTGTTTCTGGAATCAGCCAGGCACGGAGGCAGGAAGGACTGGGTATGTTTGAGGAGCCTAAAGAAAGCTAGATGGCCAGAGCGAGTGAGGAGGGGGCCCGGTCAGGCAGGTATAGGGCTCATAAGTATGAGGGAAGCCACTGGGGTGTGGGACAGTTCCGTAGGGGGTTTGCTTGCTGCTGTATGGAGACGGACCGTGGGAGGAGGGCCGGGGTGCCAGCCCCACGTCTGATCCATCTCAGACTCCAGGCTCTAGGTGACAGGAGGATAGCTCTCGAAGGGGCACTTGTGGGTCCCACACTCTAGGAGCACATCGTCTGTACCCAAACACAGGCAGTGGAGAAGGAGGGAAGAACGCCAACGTGGGGACTGTACAGAGTTACTGGTCCACGGTCCGTGTCGGACCCCACGGGACACAGGCCTGGAGACCCCATCCCCTGGGAGGGGGTTAGAGCGAGTGTTCTGTTTGGAAGGGGAACCCATGAGCAGGGACAGGGCCAAGTGTCCGGGCTCCCCCACCTGTCACTTAGCCACTCTGCACCGCAGGGGTCCACAGCTCTGCTCCTCCCACACGCCTCTGTGATCTAACCTTCACGGTCTGGCTTCTCCGGCAGCGCAAGGATCGGTGGCGTCCTCCCTCTGGTGCAGAGTCCCTGCTCCAGAGCTCTCATTACAAGCTCGGGAAATGAAGAGCTGTGACTAAAGCAAGGGCTCTCGGAAGAAGTGGAGCGTCTGGCCCCTGGCCTTTCTCCTCAGCCCATCCTGGCTTCCAGTGGCCCTTCCTCTCCCGGGAACAAAGAAAGATGGAAAAGCCCAGGGGCAAAAAGAAGGCACAGACCCCAAAAGAAGAAGGAGATTTGCTAAAGGACGCTCCCAAAGAAGAGAAAGCATCTGGGGAGAAAAGGGCCAACCAGAGGTCCACTTCGGCGAAGAAGCACAGGAAGGAAGCTGGCCTGAGCCCTGAAGACGAAGAACACATCTTCGATGCCTTCGATGCTTCGTTTCAAGATGACTTTGAGGGGGTTCCTGTGTTCATTCCTTTTCAGAGAAAGCAGCCCTTCAAGTGCGGCGAGTGTGGCCGAATCTTCAAGCACAAGACAGACCACCTTCGCCACCAGAGGGTTCACACGGGAGAAAAGCCCTTCAGGTGTGAGGAGTGTGGGAAGACATTCCGGCACAGCTCCGACGTCACCAAACACCAGAGAATCCACACCGGAGAGAAGCCCTTTAAATGCTGCGATTGTGGGAAGGCCTTCAACTGCGGCTCCAATCTCCTAAAACATCAGAAGACGCACACCGGAGAGAAGCCGTACGAGTGCAAGGAATGTGGGAAAACCTTTGCCTACAGCTCCTGTCTCATTCGCCATCGGAAGCGTCACCCTCGGAAGAAGCATTGAGCGCGGGGAAGCTGCGCAGTGTTGGTGCCGATGGGAGCCGTCCCTCCTGCAGCATCTGAGTGATGCCCGGGGCTCGGGGAGCACAGCTCGCCTGTGCCTGGGCATCCCCACCGCCGTCTGGAAAATCAAGCCAGTGGGGTAAGCAGGTGCTTGAGTGTGCTAAAGACCTGGACCGATACACCACGACAACGTGGGAGGGGCTTGTGGCCCCAGAGACGCCGGGGACGCCAGCTGCTGTCCAGAGATGGCTGCTTGCGAGTGGCCCAGCACCTCCCACGGCGGCCTCTGCCCATGGCGTCCACTGTGGCTTCAGCCCTCTCACCTCCCTTGAAGACTTGAGTCTGTGGACTCCCGACCTGCTGGGTCATCCCTGTGCAGCCTGGCGGGGGGCCCGTGGCCCTGAGCTGGATAGCGGTGCTCTGCGGTCATGCCCACGGCGCTGCACCAGGCGCCTGCTGGCCCCACTCAGCTGGCCATGGTGACAGGGGTTTGCGCTCTGGCTTCCCTCCTTGGGCTGCGGCAGCACCATCCCCCACCCGATCCCCGGGAACCGGACCCCTTGTGCGTCCCCCTGGCCCAGGTGAGCAGCCTGACTCGCCCAGGTGGGTCCCTCAGGACCTGCGTGCCGCCACCGTGGGAGACTCCTGCCCTGGAAACATAGAGGTCCCGAGGGTGTGAGGGCAGCTTCGAGCCAGCCCGAGTCTGCCACGGGGCTCTTCGGACGTGAGGCGGTGTGCCCTGCTCCCCAGAGGGCAGCTCTCCAGGTTAGTTTCACTTCTTCCTACCTGACCCCCAAGTTCCATCTTATCCCCCCGGCGAGGCCACATGCTGTGCCCAGGCTTGGTTTCCCCCCGGGAGTGGCCTGGAGGGGGCTCCATGTTCTCAGAGTGGCGCAGTGTGGCCCAGAGTTTCCGACTATGTAAGGGGAGCCAGGTGACCGCCAGCTGGGAGGTAATGGGGCTTTTTACTAGGAAAATGTTGATGCCTACACTTCCAGCTGTTTGGATCCCCGAACGGTCTTACTCTTTGGGGATTCCATCCTGCAAGAAGGTCCTGAATGAGGGGGAGACCTGTTTCTCCATCAGGAGGTCACAGAGGCCAGAGGGCAGATGCTCCCAGTGGAGATGCTCCTCCAGGCTGGTAGGTGTTTGCTCCTGTTCTTTCTAGAAGCCGCAGCGTTAGTGTTATGACGCCTGAGCTGGCACCCCGCCCTGGCCCCAGCGCAGCGGGCCCTCCCAGCTGACTCGGCTTGCCCCAGGTGTGGCGGGAGATCCAGGGGGACACACCGTGTATGGTCCTTGATCGGAAAGGTAGCTGCAGAGGACGGCGCCGGGACATCTAGCAGACCTCGTGTGCACACTGTCCACCGGGGGGCGGAGCTGCATCAGTTTCCCAGTGGCTGCTTGGCTCGCAGCCATCCCACCTGGCCTTGTTGGGAAGGACACTGGCTAAGGGTTTGGGGGACACAGGGTCACCATGTCCGCGATTTGCTCTCAGGCGTTCAGCAGAGAATACAGGACCTGTATTCGCTCGGAGAGCAACGAGGCAAATGGCTTGCGTGTTGGTCGTTCCTGCACCTGGAGCGGGGTTGGCGGACGTCTTCTGTGAAGGGTCAGATAGTGACTGTTCGCGGCCCCAAGGCGTCTGTCGCCATCAACTCCACTGCGACATGTGACCGCAGCCCCGACAGCGCAAGCGAACGAGCGTGGCCGAGTTCCGGAGAAGCTGTATGTGCAGAGACCGGCGACGGCCAGGCTGGGTGTTGTCGGGGAAGAACGTGCGAGAGTCGCCCCGTCCCATGCCCACGTCCTCCCAGACCCACCGCTGGGGGAAGCCGGGGGCAGCAAGCAGAAGGAGACCCTGGGAGGCCGCGGAGGGGCCCCGAGCGGCGAGCCCTGCTGCTCGTCTCGGGGTGCCGGAGCACAGGGTGCGATGCCCGGCCGGCAGCCGCCCCCACGGCACGCACATCCAGGGCTGTCCACGGCCTCTTCAGCGTGTTGGTTTGTCTTGTCTACGGCCTATGACACGCCAGGCCGCGTGTGTCTGTAGGATCCGGATCCGGGGTTGCTGCTCGGTCGGTGGCGAGGGGGGTCTGTGCCGCTGCCTGGAGGCGGGGGAGGGGGCGGTGCAGAGAGGCTGACGGTCTCCTACCGGGCACGTGGGCTGTTCCTGGTTTCGGGCCTTATAAATAATACCGTTTCTGCATTTAGGGCCGACAGGGTGGGTGCCCGCACACGGGATGACAGGTGGAGGTGGTGGCGGCGGGCACCCTGCTCCGGGCCCTGCAGGGTGGGCGCCCCGGCGGCATGGTCGGCACCCTGGCCCGGCCTCTCCATCAGCAGCCAGGTGGGTTTTCGTCATTGCCATCTTGTTAGAAGAGAAAGAAACGTGCTCTGACCCCATGGCTTTGATTTCTGGAGAGGAGGTGGGCGGGGAGGAGCACAGGCTCTCGACTCCAGCCAGTGCCTTGGCGATGTGGGACCCAGGCATGTCCCTTAACCTCCTGGTGCTGCCTCAGTTTCCTCTGGCGTGATGTGGGCACACGCACGGGGCTTAACCCGACTCAGGGAGACACGTGAAGTCGCAGGTGCAGGGCTGGCTCCCCGCAAGCGTTTTAGGAATGTCAGCTCAGGGGGCGCCTGGCTGACGCGGTGGGTGGTGAGGTCCAGCGCCGCGTTGGGTGTGGGCGCCTTGCCGTGTGTTTGTGTTCGTAGGGAGGCGGACATTTGTCGTGTGCGGGGGAGGCGGGCCGTGCACACTCACAGCCCCCAGCACCTCTCCCAGGAAGGCTGCCGGTGACTTCTACTGCACTGACCCAGAAGAGAACCACAGAAAAATACATTTTAAAAAATAAGACTTGGAAATTTGTCTTTTCAGTACAGTTTATAGTCATGAGAAAAGGCACAAAATCAATCTCAAAGCGAGTGGCCTTTTCTGCCTCCTGTCTCTCTGGAAGTTTGAGGGGCTTCCTGTTGTTGTTCAAATGAAACTCCTCTCCTGAGAAAAAGAAAACCTTCTCAACAATCTGGCTCAAATTAAAAAAAAAAAAAATGACGGAATCTATAAAACACGCAAACCTCCGTGACACTGGAGAGAGGACTCGCCCAGCTTCTCTGGGAGCCACAGAAGCTGCATGGGGTCCTGTCGCCCCCAAGCACTTCAGTCCCGACAGCAGAGAAGCTAGAAATCAGAAGCTGAGCCTCCGGCTTCGAAAGTTACAAAAACAAGAACGGAACAAATCCACCGTGGCAGGGAGGAAATCGCAAGGAGCAGAGAGCGGCATAACCCGTGGGCACGGAGGCCATTGTGGGCAAGAGACAGTGGACGCTGGTTGTTAGGACCATTCAGGCTGGCATTGGCCAGCAGCAGCGTCCAAGAAGAGAGCAGAAGCCACCAAACCGTCATGAATGCAAAGGGGACGTGACAGCAGGGATGCCAGAGATCAGGGAAGCCAAAGTTCAGGGCCAGGGAACAGGAGCACAGATGAGGTAGGGAGGCTGGTGCCGAGCAGGCGGCCCAGAGACCTCATGCCCGCCACGCGGTGTGTGTCCATTGTCTCTAGTCTTCCTCGAAGAACGCAAGTCCAGATGGCGTACGGGGGCTCAGGAACCCATTCCGGCGCAAGGACACAGCTCTCCTCTGAGTGGTGGCCCGTGCCTCCTGGGACCTCTGTGCACTGAGCACAGAGTTGGTGGTCTCCTGGTGTCCTTACAAACTCCAGCTGCCTGTTCCACGAACCACAGGGTCCTCCCCTTGGCCAGAGTCCTGCCAGGACCCAGACAGGGCCATGGGGGTCTGGGGACACTGCTGCTGGGTTGTCTGCAGTCTCCATAGGCGTGGGCTTCCCAGGCCTGCAGCCCAAGCCCCCCAGTGCCTCCTGCCTGGTGCCCACATGGATGCCAGCACCGAGCTCTGCACGAGCCCCCCATCACACTGCGTGGGCCCCAGGTCCCTGCAGCCACCCTGCGGCCTTCTGGTTTTAACACGTGTGTGCCCTGGTGAGCTCGAGCACTCGGCATTGGCGGCAGCATCCTGGGATCGTCTTCACCCCGCCGGTGGAGTGCACGTCCGCTGGGCTCTCAGCAGGCAGCTGCTGGTCCCACCCGGGAGAAAATGGGACTTTCCCAACAGTGACATCTGATGAACTTCGACTCTGTAATCCCTTCACTTCCCTCAGTCCCCAGAGTGCAAGTATGTGCACATCGGGGGGACACATTCCATTTCGGTTTATCCAAGTTCTGTGGTTTGCTCTCCATGGGGCGCCGCCTCCACCAACCCACGTCGCACTGGTTCTGGTACCTTCCGGCCACCCTTCTCCCCAGCACACGTCCTGTCCTGCTGCTTGTGGATAATCTTTTCTCCTGTAATAAACTCTGTTCTGACCCGTTCGCTGGGTCCCGCTCATCTCCCTGCAGTTTAGGGGTGCAGTCGGGACTCCCCAGAGCCTGCAGAGCCAGAGACCCAACTGGTCACTTCCTCCAGGTGCATCTCTTGGGGGCTGTATCACATGAACCAGACTCGTAAGAGACTGACAACCAGAGATGAATCTGCTGGCTCAAGATGGGAGTGAGCCCTTGGGGGACAAAATACTATGTCCCTCTAGGGACATGGGCTTCCTGGCCCCAGATGCTGGGGAACCAGGGGTTTCATGGTGGCTGATGCCTGTAGTCATAACCCTGGAGGGGGTATGGGAGGCCTCCTGCCTGCTTCCCTGACTTCTGCAGAGCTTGGGTCGGCCCGCCCTGCCGTGCTCTTGTTCACTTTGCCTTCCACAGAAGAGCTGTTCTCCCGAGGGCATTCCAGCCCCCCCGGAAGGGGACGTGGTAATGTCTGGAGACATTTGTGCCTGTCACAACTGAAGGGAGGTGCTACCGGCATCTGGTGGGTGGGAGCGAGGAAGCCACTCAGTGCCCTGCAGAGCACCGGGTGTCTAGTGGCTAAGGGCCTGGCTAAGGATGGAACTCCAGGTCAGACCCAGAGTCAGGGGACAGGCGGGGGAGACGCACAGGCAGGACAGAGAAGAGCAGAGCTGATGCGGAGGGGAAGGCCAGGCCAGAAACCCAAACACTTGGTAGGAGCTCTGGGGAGGCTGAAGAGCCTGGCTACTGGGCGGCTGGGACTGGGTCCCCTGAAAATGGGGCAGAGGCAGGCGGGACGCGTGACTGGGAGTCTCCACACCAGTAATTGCCCACCCCATCTCCCAGCCTCACAGGAAACCGGAGGGGGCCCCACCCCACTGAAGCTAAGCCAGCAGGGCCACACACAGGCCAGCAAGGAGAGGGTGAGGGACAGACTGAGAAGGGGAACCGGGAGCCCCCAGCTACCTCTGTGCATCGTGGGCTGCGTGTCCAAGACAGAACTTGGCTTGTGGCATTGCCCCGTCTCAAAGCAGGCTTTCAGTCGTACTCCAGCCCGAACCCTGAGTCGTCGTGCCCCACATCCCAGCAAACAGCAGGTGCTGTCAGTCTGGTCCCCAACACGGGCCCTACCCAGCCCACTCTCAATCTACACCGTCTGTCCCTTCCTGCCTCCCTGCTGTCCCAAACTGCTCTTAAAACGCTCAGCCGATCTCATGCCCCTGCTCAGGACCCTCAGTGGCTCCCGGTGCAGTGAAAATCCAGACTCCTAACCGTGCCTTCAAGACTGCTTGTCTTGTTTCATTCTCCTTGTTTCATTCATCTCCCTTGGCTCACCACACTCCCAGCTTGCCTGGTTGCAAAACCCTTGGCAACGCTCATGCCTCAGGACCTTGGCACATGCTCTTTTTTCTGCTTTGAATTCTCTTCCCTCTAGCCTTTGTGTGACTAGCGTGCCCCACTCTCTTCCTCCCTTCCTCTGATGGCACTGCCCTAGAGAGCCGTCCTTGGACCACTAAGCTTCCTCCAAGTTCTTCCCGGGGCAGTGGTGCCGGTGTGTTTGCCAATGCGGCGTGTGCTCGCCCATCACTGGAATGGCAGCTCCGTTGAGTCAGGGAGCTGGCCTGTTCCCACTGTACCCCTGCTACTGGCCCAGCGCCCGGCATGAGGTCAGGCAGAGGGGAGCAGCGGGAGATTCTTCCAGAACCTGCAGGGCTGGAAGCCTGAGGTGTGGGGTGAGTGGGCCGGAGGCTGCCCTGTCTGCAGGTTTTAGTCCTGGCAGGAATCCTGTTTCCCGGCGCAGTCTCCGAGCCCTTCCCTTGTCCCGGATCCTCCAGCTTCTCTCCTGCCTGGCACCCGCCTGGGACCGGAAGCCGGGCTCTTGGGTTTGGGCTCCCCTCCCTCGGCCTGGAGCTCGGCGCTGGGCCTCCCCCGCTGTCCTCGTGCGGTCCACCTGCCGGGCTGAGGGCCCGCGTCCACCCCGCCGCGTGAGTTCATGCCGGCCGTCTGCTCTTCCTGTCAGGGACTGACGCCTCCTCTTCTCTTTCTGGGGACCGAGAAAGAGTCCTGGGGCGCACGTGAAGGAGGGTCCGTGGGAAGGGGTCGGGAAGGTGTGCAGCCGCCCCTCCGCGCGCCCCGGAGCCGGGGACACTTGGCGGGGGGCGGCTCGGAGGGGCGGTTGAGGCACCCCGTAAAAGAGGAGAATTTGGCCGCGACTGTCGACCGGCCGGCGGGAGCCCCGCGAGGGCGGCCGCGCGGCACCGACGACGCCCCGCTCGCAGCGGCTCCTGGAGAACTCGGGGCCCGGCCACGCCCCCGCCACGGAGGCGGCGTCCTCCGGCGCCCAGAGCGTCCCGGAAGTGCGCTCGGGCGGGCCGGGGCGGGGCATGGGCGCACTTCCGGCCGGCGCGCGGGCGGCCGCCTCCCGCTCGGAAGGTGAGTGGGCGCCGGGCGGCGGCGGCGGCGGCGGCGGCTGCGGGGATGCTCGGCCAGTCCGCGCTCGCGCGTCGTCCCCGCGGGCCCCGCCCCGGCCGCACCCCGCGCCGCCGTGACCTCGGCCCCTGCCCGGCCTGGGGGCGCGGATGGGCGCCCCGCCGCCCCGGGGCGCAGAGGAGGCCTCCGCGGGGTGCGGGCCGCAGCGGCAAACCGGCCCCCGGCGAGCGCGGGCGTCCGTGTGCGGGGCGCCCCCCAACGCGCCCGGGACCGCGGGGACGGAGCCGGCGCGGCGCCCACTTTGCAGGTGGGACCCGGAGGCTCAGAGAAGTCCGCGGCCGGGGGCGTGAGCGCCGGACCTCGGCCGGGCAGGCTGCGTCCTGCCGCCCCGCGCCCCGAGATCGGGCCCTTCCCCGCGGGGCTCGGGCTCCGGGCCGGGAGGAGAGGGGGCGGGAAGGCCTGCTCCCGGCCGGGGCTGTCCGTCCCTCCGCCCGGCCCCGCGTGCAGCAGTGTGGGCCCGTGCCGGTGGGCGGCCCTGTGCGGCGCCACCCCCGCGCGGACAGCCGGCTGGGGCCGCGTGCCCCTTCCCTGAGAAGCCCCGGGAGGCGAACCGAGTAACTTGAGCTGGACGTAGGAGGTGGAGGGCCCGCGCCCAGACGTCCCGCCTGCGGCCCCACCGTGCGTGCACCTGTGTCCACTTCCCTGCGTGTCCGCGACCCTTCCGGTCATTAGGGAGGGCGGTGTGCCGAGATGGCCCGGGCGCTGGCCAGGAGCCCCGCGGCGGCTGCCTCCGCACCTGCTTGAAGCAGACACTGTTAGCGGCCGTTGGTTAGCGAACCGTAGCCCGTGTCCTCTTCACACCCCAGTAAGGAGCCCGCTTCCCCGCAGTGCGGAAGGAAACCCTTCTCCCACGGCGCCAGACCATTCTTGCAAACCAAACTAAAGCCAGGTACCTTGGACCGCAGAGGAGGCCCAGAGCCCTGTGGGCTGCCCGTGTGGTCCCCAGCCCGCAGTCTCCGGGGCTCTGCGGGGTCTGAGGACAGCGGTGTTCCTCTCAGGAACTGGCTTGTTGAGATTTAACCTGGAACGTTCATGCTCCAGCACGCAGAGTGCGCCTTCTCACCCTTCTCCGGGGCCAGCAGGCCTGCGGGAGGTTCTGCGGGGAGATCCCACGTGCTTTAAGCTCTGGGCTGGGAGAACGTTCCAGACCATTGCTCGGATGAGCACTTGGGCTGGGTCCCTGCAGGTGTGCTGGTGCTGTCCATGTGATGTGGCATGTGGCGGAGTCAACATACCAGGGGCCCAGATGATCTCACCCCGAGCCCCACATGGCCCCCCTGGCATCCTTGTTCCAGTCCCCACCCCATGAAGGAGCCCCCAGCTCTCTTGCGGCTGACAGGCAGCTGGCATTGCCCCCACCCTCCACTTGTCCCTCTGATCCCCTCATCCTGCCATGGTTTTCATTTCCCCAGGTCCCAGGTGTGCATACCTTCAGCAGGCCTTGGGGAAGATGGCGACCTTGGGGGACAGTCAGGAGCCCCCTCGTGTCCCGTCCCCAGTCAATCTTGCGTCACCAGGGACACCTGGAACCTGCCAGCGCGAGGCCCAGCTTCACCTCCACGGTCATGAACACGGTACTCACCCTGCACTGCACTCCCTCCGCCTCCCTGCACTGTCCGCCCGCCCCGCCCCACTGGCACTGCCTGCTGGAAACAAGGCAGTTCACTGGGTGCCGGGGTTCCTGCACCCTTGCACTTGGGTCAGGCCAGGGGCATCCATGGCGGAGGCCAGAGACCGAGCCTTGTGAGCAATGGCTCCCTGTAGTGCCCTGGGACTGGGTTTAGGAGGATTGGGGAAGAGCAGCCTCAGGGTAGGGCCCTGTGTCCTGTCCTCTCTCTATGAGCCTCTACTCCCACCCCAAGAAAATAGCACCCAGAGTTCTGGGCAGGCTGGTTTTGGTTGGGGCCCCGCAGGACCTGCAGGGAGGGAGCTGCCAGCCTCCTGGCAGGGTCTCAGGATGTCAGAGGCATGGAAGTAGCCAGTGACTGGTGGGGTGCCAGGGGCAGAGAGGATGTCCAAGCCCATGACATGTGGTGCCCCTGGGTCTTGTTCACACTCCGCCATCAGGAAGCCACGGGGGCTCTGCCTGTGCCCCACATGCGACAGGAGGCCTGGCCTCACTTCTCACAGCTGAGGACACAATGAACTGATTACCGCCAGGTCAAGGGCCTGGGCGTATTTCATCCCAGTCTTGGCATTACAGGAAGTGACATGATGACGGCTGAGATGCGCCAGCCCTGTGCCGAGGACTCCATGCGGGCTGTCTTAAAGCCCAGTCACCGCCCTCTCGGGGGCATTAGCAGATGAGGACAGTGAGGCCCACAGGGGTCACACACGACTAGGGAACATGGGATTCACCCCCCAGCTCAGTCCAGGATCAGAATGGGAGCGGTTCCTAACCTATGCTGCACCTGGCTCGGGGATGGCCCCCAGCCTCCTGCCGGTCCCAGTGGGGGCCAGGCTGGCAGTGGGGGCGGAGCTGGGTGCTACGGGAAGGGAAAGCGAATACTCTGCAGGCCTGTGCGGGTGCAGCTGCCTCTCCCTGCATGGTGCTTTCAGGCCTATCCCCCGCTCCATCCCCACACAGTCAGGATTACGGGGCCCACTCGTCCTCTCTGGTGTCTCATGTCACCCTTCACAACAGCCTGGCAAGGTAAGACCTGCTGTACGCGTGTTGCTGACAGGGACATGGAAGCCCAGATGTGAGCCAGTGGAGGCCGGTAGGACTCAGAACACATCAGTGGGACTCAAGCCAGGGCCCTCAAGCCCGCCTCCCCCCACTGGGCCCAGCAGGCTGGGGCTCGTGTCTCCTAATTGGCAGGACATAGGACCAGGGAGGGACTGTCCTAGAAGACATGCTGACCCAGCCAGTCCTGCTGGATGCAAAGACTGGTGCCCAGGATGCAGGTCCTCCTGCCCCTGCAGAGTGGGGCTGCCCCTGATCCAGCAAGAGCCTGGAGGCCGGGCTGCGTTCCCTGAGTCACAGCCAAGTACCCTCAGGTGTCCAGGGGTCTTGCCGAGCGAGAGGGGGAGTGGACAGCAGCTTCAGCACTCCGTGTACTGTTACAAAATGGGGGGGGGGGGGGTCGCTGCCTTCCAGGAAAACAACCAAGACTGACCCTAAGGAAGAGAGGCATGGGGACTCCGGCAGGCCGTGAAGGAGAAGGTGTGGCTGGAGGGTGGTGGAGCCCAGGGAGGTCCAAGGGGCCAGAGGGAGGAGAGCAGCCCAACAGAGAGCCGGGCCACACGATCAAGCTGCTGTCCGGGACAGAGGCTGCCCCTCGAGGTCTAGACCTCATTTCCCTTGCTGATGGGTTCCTCAGTGCCGTACGGTCTACCCATGCCCTCAGAGGAAAGACCCCAGCATCTCAGGGCCCTCTGGCCAGTGAGGCCAGGGCTTCCGGAGCCCCAGCTCCCAGACCAGAGTGGGTGGTGCGGGCCAGGAAGAGCACTGGGGGTGGGGTCTGCCCTGGGAAACCTGGGGTCCCCATGCCCTTGCCAGGGCTGGATCCCACAGCCTCCCACACCACCTGACGCAAGAGCCAGTTTCCAAACTCTGGCTGGGCGCAGTGCTGGAGGGGGGCGGGAAGGGGCAGAGGGCATCCTTGAGCGGGGAGCCATTTGCCCTTGGGGTGGGGTGGGCATGAAACTGGGGCAAAGAGCTGGCAGCCACTCGTCCCTGAGCTTCTAGAGCAGGGAGCTGGGCAGGTGGGGTGTGAGACAGGACAGAGACTGTGGGGCTGGCCAAGGGGCCTGGCATGAAGCTGTGCCAGCCAGAGCCTGTGCTTCCAGAATGAGTTCTGGAAGGCGTGGTCTGGAGCCCTGGGGCAGGAGGGGCAGCCCATGGGCAGCAGTGGGTGACCAAGAAGGATGTGCCCCCCCCCCGGGTACCCACAGCCTGGAGCTGGGGAGGGACCTTGTGGCCAGGGCAGCCCCCCCCCCAGCCTGGGGCAGGCTTTCCGGATAGGGTTCCCGGCCTTGGCACTGAGACCTGAACTCTGGCTGTTCCCCCACCCAACTCTCTTTTCCCTGTGTCCACATCCAAGTGTGGACTTTCTGTGCCATTTACAAACAAGGAGTGCCCCTTCCAACCAGAAAAGTCCGCCCCCACCCTCCTGGCCCCAGAACTCCTTGGTGTCCACAAGAGCCCCAGGCCTGGGGCCTTCATAGAGGCAGAGCACTGTCACACACACACCCGCCACCCGGAGATGCCAAGGGCCTTTGGAGGTGGTGGTGAGCGACTTGGGGGCTGGGAGAGGGCAATGTATGAAGGTTGCAGCCCAGAAAGGCCCATGTTCCCAGGACTGCCCCACACCCCGGAGCAGCCAAGCAGTGCCAGAGGGCCCCTCGCTCGCAGGGAAGGAGTGTCCTGTGGCTACGCCTGTCTCCCCTTGTGGCTGTTGGGGAGCATCAGCCCCACGGGTCCCCCAGGAGGGCAAGGAGCAGGTAGCATTCTACAGGCAGCTGAGCAAGGCCTGGGCTAGGTTGGAGAGGAGGGGGAGATGAGCCCCCATCCCCCTTTGCCCCCAGACTCCCCTGGCTGCAGCCCGGAGGCGCTCTCCCAGCCACTGCAGGAGGAGGAGCCGTCCGGCCTGGATCTCCAAGATGTGGAGGAGGTCCAGATCGGCAGAGACACCTGCTGGCCAGGTGAGTGAGCGGAACCCCGGTCCGAGCCCTGCCCCAGTGCTCATCCCATGGCTGCCACATACGGGGCTCTCCACAGCACCCCTGCATCGGGCACAACCACTGCCTCAGTGCTCAGTTCTGTCCTCGAGATGACCCCTACTCAGTTCAGTCTCAGTCTGTCACTGACATTTCCCCAGGCTGTGAGTGCAGCCCAGACCCCTTCCCTGAGCCCCAGAGCTGTGGCCAGCCAGCATCTGCTGCTTAGCGGCACGGGACTCCGCAGCCAGGGAGTCGTCCGGGTCCCCTTCCCATCGTGTGGTGCCGTGGACCTCCACTTGTCCCCTAGATAAGCTCTGGTCCCCATCCCCTTCTCCCTACAGCCTGGCTGGGGCGGCACTAATTTCTACACCTTGCCACACGCACCCCCTCACCCCACCCCACGGAAGCCCTTGCCCCCTTGGGGTCTCTGCCTTCCCTTCCCGGGAGATCCTGCAGACGTCAGAGGTTAAGTCCCTGGGAGCTGACTCTCCCTGCCACAGTGTTAGGAGGGGAGCAGTGGGCAAGGCCAGGAGAGGGTGGCCACCCAGACTCCATCCTGTTCCTGGCAGTGCCCTCGAGTGGCCCCATCCCTGCCGGGAGCCTGGGCGGCCCCTTTTGAAGCAGGGGGCGTGGTCCGGGTGGGTCGGCCCTCACTCGGGGGCCCCAGCAGCTAGAGGGGCAGAGCCGGGGTGCGGCGGAGGGGGGAGGCGGATGCCCGAGTGGGTGCCATCTGCCCCTCCACGTCTCATTTCAGACTCGGAGGCAGAGCCGGAGCAGGCCCCGTCGTCCCCCCACCCCCACCACCCTGAAGCCGGGGCGGACCAGGCCGGGGGAGCACTGAGGACCCTTCCCCGTAGACCCCGGTGTGGGGGCCGCTTTGGGCAGGAGTCCGGCTTGGAGCGGCGCGCGGGCCAGCCGCCGGGGACCGCGCCCTGCTCCCAGAAGAGGGGCCCGTGGCGCGTGACGCTGCTGCCGCAGGGAGCCCCTGGGGCGGCAGGGGAGCCCGAGCGGCCCGGCGAGCCGGAGGGCGGCCGGGGGTCGGGGCCCGGGGCCCGGCGGGGCGGGAAGCCGCATCGCTGCGAGGCCTGCGGCAAGAGCTTCAAGTACCGGTCGCTGCTGCTCAAGCACCAGCGCATCCACACGGGCGAGAAGCCGTACGCGTGCCACGAGTGCGGGAAGCGCTTCCGCGGCTGGTCGGGCTTCATCCAGCACCACCGCATCCACACGGGCGAGAAGCCGTACGAGTGCGGCCAGTGCGGCCGCGCCTTCAGCCACAGCTCGCACTTCACGCAGCACCTGCGGATCCACAACGGCGAGAAGCCCTACAAGTGCGGCGAGTGCGGCCAGGCCTTCAGCCAGAGCTCCAACCTGGTGCGGCACCAGCGGCTGCACACGGGCGAGAAGCCGTACGCCTGCAGCCAGTGCGGCAAGGCCTTCATCTGGAGCTCGGTGCTCATCGAGCACCAGCGCATCCACACCGGCGAGAAGCCCTACGAGTGCGCCGAGTGCGGGAAGGCCTTCCGCGGCCGCTCCCACTTCTTCCGCCACCTGCGGACCCACACGGGCGAGAAGCCCTTCGCCTGCGGCGCCTGCGGCAAGGCCTTCGGCCAGAGCTCCCAGCTCATCCAGCACCAGAGGGTGCACTACCGGGAGTAGCGGGCGGCGGCCGCGGCGGGAGGGGCGGGGGAGCCGCGGAGAGAGGGCTCCGCCCCCCCTTCCCTGCCGCGCCGTCATCCCCGCACGCCCAGCGGCCCAAATAAATTCTTTCTAACTGATGGAAGTAGGAGTTGCTCCTGCCTGTGTCTGGAGAGGCGGGGCCCACGTTTGGTCTCCGGGGGCCACTGCCCGAGGCCTCCTGACTTAACCTGGACCCATGGCCGGGTGCTTCCAGGTGCAGAGAGCGGAGTGGGGCAGGAGAGGTCAGGTGGTGGCTGCCCAAGGCAAGGGCCCTCCCGTCCCTTACCTTGAGCCCTGTGCAAAGTGGCCCAGGCTTCGCAGCTGCCTCCAGCCCCCAGAAGAGGCAGGGGTGGGGGGTGGAAGTTTGCTTCCTGACAGGCATAGATCTCTGCAGCTGTGGCCGGGCCTTGGCTTTGGCCTTCCTCAGACCTGACCTGCAGCTCTGACTTCCAGCCTGAGGTACAGGAAAGCTCAGCCAGGTGGGGAAGCCTGCATGTTCCCTGCCCCACCTGCTCCCTCCTGAACACTTCCGGGATCCCACCCCACACTGAGGAGCTGCTCAGCCCCTCCCGTGGCTGCAGCTCCGAGCTGGGCCTCCCCAGGTCCAAGCCCGAGGGCCTGTGGCTGGGCTGCCTCACCTCTCTGGGCCACACTCCCAGGGCGCCGTGGCCACCAAGCACTTTGGACTCCTCGCCGTCTGCCCCCACTCAAGGTGAGAGCAGCTGTAGCGGGGAGGAGTAGAAGTCAGGGTCAGGCAGTTTCTGGACCCCAGCGTTGAGGCTCCAGACACCTTCTGAGTCACCTTTGCTGGTGCGCTGTGGCTTGAAAAAGGAGGGAAAGCCGCCTTCTCCCCCCAACACGGCAAGGGTCATGTGGGACCTCGGCGTTCCAGCAGCCCTGCACGCACAGCCCCCAGGGCTTCACGGGGAGTGGGGGTGACAGCCTGTGCACTGGAAGGGTCACCCCACCGCCTCTGTGCCCAGGCTGCACTCGGACGCTGGCACCGCAACCAGACCTGGTAGGCGGCCATCAAGAGCGGAGCCTGGAGGTCCTCCACACCACCCTAGACTGTCCCTAGACAGCAGTGCCCCATACACCTGTCTACAAGGACTGGGTGGGGCGGGGCCTGCACAAGTCAGACTGGACCTTTTTGTTCTATTCAGCCCTTCAACTGATTGAATGCGGCCCACCCACATAGGAGAGGGCGCCCCTTTCAGCCTGCTAACTGAAACGTTCATCTCCAGAAACAGCTTCACAGACATACCAGAACAATGTCTGACCAAGTGTCTAAGCGCCTCATGGCTCGGTCGAAGTGACACATGATTCACCACCACAAGCGAGGATAAGACTTGCACTAATGCCAGAGTGTCGGCCTAATTTGCCCTGCTACAGAGGGGCTCTCGCCATGACAGAGCGGAGCTGAAGGCAGCCCAGACCCGCCTGCTTCTAGAGGGGCAAGGAGCCTTCTGACGCTCAGGCAGCTTGGAAACATCCCTGAGAAGGGCTCGGCTGGGTCTCTCTGGGGGTTCGCACCATTCCCCATCCGTCCCTGGGCTGGGGCTGGGGCTGGGGCTGGGGCCGAGGGGCTGGGCTTAGAGCCTACTGTTGAGTCCTGCTGGTAGTCACAGCACCTGCTGGGTGGGCTTTCGGGGATGGGTGGCCTGAGCCCTAAGTGTTCTTCACACACTTGTCTCTTGCAGTCAATACACAACATTCCGTATTGGGTTTCAGGCTTTGAGCCCCCAGATTAATGACGGGGAGCCCCGAGGGGAAACACCTGCTGTGCCCCACGAGCCGCCAAGCGGGCAGGTAGCGAGCTCCCAGCAACCAGCCTCTAAGGACATTCACGTTACCTCGTGGGCATCTCTGCCCCTCATTTCTGTGCCATCCTGGCCAAGGTCCAGCCACTCTTTGGGCCGCACGGGTGTCCTGCGTGTGACTACAACGCGAGGTCTGGGTGAGTCCTGAATGGGACAATGTGAAGGACCAGCAGAGGAGTGACTCCGGGCGGGGATCTCGTGGCTGGGGAGGGCCGGGCGGGCCCCGGACCTGCGCGACAAAGCTTTGCACGCTGAAAAAACCGGCCGCAGGTTGGAGAGCGGCGGAGAGGAGGGTCCCGCGGGGCGGCCCGCGAAGCGCCGCAGAAGGAGCGCATCCCTCCCTCCGCCGGCGCCGCCCGCTCCGCCCCGCGCCCCTAGCGGCAGAGCCTCGCACCGCGGCACTGGCCGGGGAAGCGGCGTTCGCGGGGCCTGGCCGCGGGGAGGGGAGGCCAGCGGGGAGCGCGGGTGGAGGGGAGGGGCAAAACTTAATGTCTGGTGCCACTGGCCTCTGAGTGTTATTCGCACGAGAAACGCTAAAGGCCGCAGTTTAGTCAGTGCTCAGACGGCCTCAAGCGACACTTCGCAGGAAACCCTCACCCGCATGCAATCCAAGTCCCCGCGCTGTTCCTGAGCCTCAGACTCGCGGCCGCAGGGGCAGACCGGCGCTCAGTCAGGGCTGGAACCCGCAGTGCGCTCCAGAGACAAGGTGGATGTGCAGGCCGGGAGGGCACCGGCTGCAGCGCTGCTCGCGGGAGCGTTGGCGGGGGGAAGACCTCAGGACCGTCCTGAACGCGAGGGACCAGCGCGAGCTCAGGCTAGCTTCGGCATCAGAGGTTCACACCGGAAAGGAGCCAGTGAGTGGACCAGACGTGGCAGACCCCCTTGGTAGGGGGGCAGTCGGTCGGGGATCAGAGTTCACGTGCAGAGAGACCCTCTGAACGAGGCGAATGTGGGGAAGCGCGCTGGCTGATAGCGGAGTCAGGGAAGGGACCGTGGAGGCCGGGCTCGGGGACAGGCAGCAGTCGTCTGCACCAGAGGGAACCGTGTCGCTGTCACCATGAGGGATATGACCATCACCCAACACTTCTGGCACCTGAGAAATATCAGCAAGAGGACCCGCCCCCACCCCTGCAGCGCGCTGCCACCGCGGAGCCTTCAGGCAAAGACCTCGTGCCCCAAAACACCGGCGGGCCGCAGGGAGGTGGCAGGAGGTGAAACTCTCCTTTCCTTCCCTCGTGCTCCGACACCACAGCCGGGGCACTTGCTCTGAAGGGCTGTGTGCCGCACCCCCATGCTGCGCCCAGCTCGCCCTGTGTCCTGCCGCTGCTGCAGGCCCCGCCGAGACGCCGGAGAGAGGGAGGCTCCTCCGGGTCTGCTCAGACAGCGGCTCCGCTTCAGGCGCTTTCCCCAGCCCTGCCCTCCCCGTGGTTCAGGCTGTACCTCCCCGTGGGGTAGCTCCATACACCCCCTGTCTTGGCCTTGGAGGTCTCGTGCTGAGCTCAGCGAATTCTTCTGAGGCACCGGCCTCCCCAAGCCCCCTTGCCTTGTATTTTCCAGAATCTTATTTCACGGGGTGTGAGCACCGGTGAGAGGCCACCCGGTTACCCCGCCTGGGGGACGTGCTGGAAAACAGCTCCCCAGGCCTCGTCCCCGGGGAGACAGAAGAAGCAGGCCTGGGGTAACGCAGGGAATCTGGGTTTATTCCCAGCACCCCAGCGACAGGGACAGGGACGGCGCTCCCGCTTGGGACCCCCGGTCTCATCCGCCCTCTAAGGAGGAGCGCTGTGCGGGCAGGTTGGGCTCAGACGCCGCCCGGCCCGGCCACTGGGACTGCCGTGCACACAGCGCGGACAGCCGCCCCAGCCGGGGGCTCCGTTCTAAGCGCGGCTCCCTCGGCTGGCCGCAGGGCTCGTGGACTGGCCGGAGCGGTGCACGCGGTGCCCTCGCCCCCGGCCGAGCCCAGGCTGCAGCGGTGCCGGCCTCGCCCGGCCCTGCCCGCTGCCCTTCCTGCGCGGACCAGCAGGCCCGGGGGTCTTCTCCACTCCGACGCTTGCCTCCCGAAGCCCTTCCTACGGCCTTCCGGGCCCCCGCTCATCGCCTCCCGGCGCCTGCGTCCGCGACCGCTCCCCGGAGGCTCCGGCGCCCCAGCGGCCCGCACCTCGGACAGCTCCCGGCTCGCGCGCCCGCCCTCAGGCTCTCGGGCGCCCCCGCGCGGGTCCCCGGGGCAGGCCTCCGAGCTTGCTGCGGCGCCCGGAAGTGCCGGCGGCGCGGGGCGGGACTTCCTGTGGGCGGGGCGCGGCCGGCCCTCGTCGCCCTCCCGGGGTCCCCGGCACCCCCGACGGCCGCAGGGAACCACGGCTGCGAGAAGACTGCCCGGCCTCGGCGCGAACCCAGCGCGGGAAGCCGGGCGGACGCGCCGCACGAGCCCCGCAGCTCCCTCCGCCCGGGGACCTCCGAGGGGGCGCGGCCCACAGGTGCCCGCGGACGTCCGGCCCCTCCTTGGGCCTCAGGCAGGGCCTGTCCAGACCCGCCGGCGCCGGCCGGGGAGGGCTTCGCGGCCGCCACCCCGCCCGGTGTGTGCGGCCCCGCGAGGCCGCTGCCCCTCGCCCGGTGCGCCGGACCGTCCGGCTGCCCGGGGTGAGCACCGCGGTCGCAGGCCGCAGCCAGCCCGCAGAGGGTCGGCGGAGCACCTGGGACAGGCGGACCCGTAGGCACACGGGGCGGGTGGCTTCCCGGACCCCGGTCCTCTGGGCCGCCCCGCCGGGGAGGGCCGCGCGCCCGGGGCAGGGCACCAGGCCGTGGAGCAGGAGGGGCCACGCTTCCCAGCTCCGAAAGGCCCGGGGCACTGTGCGCGGTCCGCGCCCTGGACGGGCCTTCCGGCGGCTTTACGGTTCCTGCGGGCGGGTTGTGGATTGCGGTTTCCCTTGCGGGCCTCGCCGGAGCCTGTCCCGCGGGGCCTCCTCACTGCTCCCGGGCCCTGAACCGGGACCTTCCCCAGGCCGCGGGGCTGCTGTGGGACACGGTGCGTCGACTTCTCCGGAGATGGTGGTCGACATTTTTAATCTCCTTGCTGGGGCGTGATCGAACGTACTTACACTCCCGCACCTTCAGTGCCTGCTGGACTTTCTACAAAGGGTTCCCCTCCTCGAAAGCCACCAGGGACTTTCCAGAGCCTGCCCTGCCGGTCAGCACTCCCGAGGGGACGCTGTTGTGGCTTGAACCTCAGACCGCGGAGCAGGCGCCGGCGCCCGCTGTGCCTGACGCCTTCGGGGAGCAGCGTTTCTGCGGCGGCCCCGGAGGGTCTGCGTGCCGCCCTGCATAGTGGAAGGACCGGCCTGCTCTGCGGAAGAGCCGCGGCGAGGCAGCCTGCTTGTCTTCCTCGCCTTCCTCGTCTCCACTTCCTCTTGCGAGGCTCCCTTACACCCCTTCCGACTCCCTGGCTAGGCCTTCCGTCGGGTCAGCGCAACTTCCTCTTGCTTCTAATGTGGCTTTTATTTCTGATAACACCTTCTGGTCTTACAGGAGTAAGTATCATGTAATCAAATACATCTTCCTTTTTCACAAGAATTACCAGGAAATTAACATTGTAGTGAAATCCTAGTAAACTATTCTTGCGCTTCAAAGGACGTTAAAAATTCTAAATCGCTTCTCAACATGAACACGTTTCCTTTGACCCCATTGGTACTTCTCGAGGTTGTTTCTTAGCTGGAACCCACCAGCGGCTCCAGGAGGGTCAGTGCACCCAGGCCCCTGGCCCCCTGCCTTTCCCCTGCTCTCTTCTGCCACAGAGTCCCTTCCCACGCTCCTGCTCACGCTTCAGAACCTGCTCCTGCAGGGCCTGCGGCTGCTCTCCCTATGGGTCAGCGGCTCCCTTGCCTCCACCACCGAGGCAGGCCTCCGGCCGCCCCACACCACCATGCCTCTGAGTGTCTCCCTTCCCTGGGAGTGCCCCAGGGGCAGCACTATGGAACCCTGCCCGTGTGTGCACCCCTGGCATCGGGCACAGCAGGCGCAGGCCCTCCTGGCGGTTCTCCCAGACTCCACGGCACCCTGCGGGTTGAGATTAGCTGCTGGATCTCACTGGGCTGAGGCCAACATCAAACTGGGATTTTCCAATGGAGGGCCTCCGGGGTGTCTCCCCTCGAGCCCTCTCTCAGCCCATGTGTCGTCTCCGATTCCAGGGACAGAAGCCTGGTGGTAGAGGGGCAAGCCTGGGGTCTCACCGCCGTGGTCCCAGAGCTGGCCGGCCACGCGTCCTCACCTGCAGCCCTGCTGCAAGCTCCTCCAGCACCTGAAAGAATCCGGGTCCTCAGGGCTGCGGGGCTGAACCCTCGGCTTCTCTCCCGCTGCTTCCTCCAGGAGACGGGTCATGGCTTTCCTTCCATTTCTTTGGTGCCTTCTGCTGATTCAGCTGCTTCAGCGACACTGGTTTCCTTTGTCTGGGCCCCGCATTTTCACCAGTCACCCCGTTTGTAATGTCACTGTCCAGTGAAGAGCCATCTCGGGCCTCCGGCCATGCTCGCATCTGCCCTATGGGAAAGCAGGCGGCTGGGCCTGACCCACGCTGACCTCAGCTCAGCGCCCTGTGGCCACCTCGGCCTGTCCCTGTGGGGGCCTGGCCTCAGATCTCAGTCCTCACCTGAGCACACAGCACGGCTGGCGCGCACCCTCAGACGGGCCCCCTGCAGCGGCCCACGGCTCCGGGTTGGTGTCCGGGCCATCCAGCCAGACCTGTCAGAGGTGGGGCCTCCCAGGCTGTGCCTCAGGGCTCCCCTCGAGGCTCATCATTCTTCAAGATCTCTATGCTTTTGGTGGTTTGAGGGGAGTCAGTAAAAAGCAGCAGTTATCTTTGACCGGAAGTTCTGGTTTATTTTTCGGAAAGGTAAGCAGATCCTACATATTTTCAGCGACATTGCTCTGTCGCACCAGCACCAAGCCAGCGAGAAGCACACGAAACAAAGCTGCAGGAGCATCTTTCCAGTCCGACAAAGGGCGCGGAGACCCTCCTGCAGGGACCCCCGGCGCCGGCCAGCTCCCAGAGCAGGCTCCGTGCAGTGGTGCGAGCCGGCGCTCTGTCCCGCTTCCCCGAAGCTGTGAGACCACACTACACCGGCCAACGTGCAGCTCGCAGGTGCTCCTCCCCCCACCCCTGCAGGAACCATAGTCCCAGCTCCTGAGCCTCCCTGGTGAGGGGCATCCATGAGGAGGCCAGACCCCCAGGGGGTTAAGCTGCACTCCCTCATATGCGGGAGTGAGGACGGTCCAGGGGCACACCGCCAGCCCTCTCCCGTGTCCCACCGCCAGCCCTCTCCCGTGTCCCTGCAGCGTTGCAGCTGTCCTGCCGCCCCGCCCTGAGCCCTTCTCAGCCTGCCTCTGGCTGGCCTCCCCCTGCCCCCAACACACCCCTTCCTACCCAGGCATCTGTCCTTGATGCCTTTTAATCCCTCACCCCTGCTCTAAGAAGACCCAAGTCTCCACGCTGTGGCTCAGTCTGATGGCATTTGCATGCGCCCCACAATGAGGAGCAGATTCTCCTGCAGGAAATCCTGGTGGAGACAGACCCCGGGGTGTGTGTGGGAGGAGAGAGGGTGGGCAGAGCTCCCAAGGCCTCCCCAGCTGGGCCACGGACCTGCTGGGTCCTGCAGAAACCATGGGGTGCCCAGGGGCTGTGGTGGGGCTGCCCCCAAGGAAGACGGGAACCATGACACGAGCCCGGAGGCAAAGGCAGCCTCACTTGAGCCTGGTGACCCACCAGGAAACCGGACAGGTGGGAGACGCCGTAGCTGTGGCCCCAGCTGGGGGAGCCACTCGGAATCCAGCAGGTGTGGGGAGACCCGGTGGGCCAAGCCAGCAATCCCCTCGCGCTCCGGCCTTGGAAGCTTCCCGGCTGGGAGCAGCCTCCCGAGGGCGCTGGGGGCTGGAGGGGTTTTGGCCGCCGGGAGAGCCTTCGCGCGCGGTTCGCCCTTCACGCTGCACCCGCGGCCCCACAGCGGCGAGCGGCCCCGTGCGTGCCCGGAGCGCGGACGCGCCTCCCGCCGCTGCCGGCCCCTGACCCAGCGCGGCCGGTCCGCGGAGCCCTGGGAGCCCGGCGGCCGCGCCAGACCCGGGGTGCGCCCTCACCCCGGGCCAGGCTAGCCGGGCCCTCCCGGCGGGAGACCCAGCGGCCTGCGGTGGACGGACTCGCGGGGCAGCTCGCGCCCAGCTTTCCTGCGGCCGTGGGCGCCGACGGTCTTTCCATCTCCAAGGGGCTCTTACGGGGGGTCACTACGCGAACCGTCCGTCCTGTCCGGCCCCTTACACAGTTTTCGGGCTCCTGGTCCGGGTCCCTGCCGCGCGACCCGCACTCGTCCGCTCCCTGGCAGCTCGCCCGGGCCGTCGGGGGACAGGTGCTGGGCAGGGGCGCGCAGCCCTTCTCCACTCGGTGCTGGGGTCGCGGGGCGCTCGGGGCGGGGCGGGGCCGGCGGCCTGGGGGGAGCCTGCGCCGGGGGTCGGGGTCGGGGCGGGCGTCCGGCAGGTGGCGGGAGCCCAGGCTGGGGAGCGGAGGCCGGACTCGCCGCTTGAGCGAGGGGCCGCCCGCCACAATACCCGAGCTATTCCCCTGGAATGCGGAGGGAAAACTCTCCTTCGAGATCATCCTTCTAAAATGCCTCCGTTTGTACGTGCTTCTTGTAGCTGGAAATAAGTAATGCAGCGTGTGGTGGGCGTTTGCGGAGGCCGGCGGCGGGGGCGCGGAGGGGGGCCGGGCGGGCTGCCCTTGGGGACCGCCGGAACCGAGGGGCTCCAGGGGGGCGGGGCCTGGCCGGAGGGCCGGGGTGCCCGGGGCGGCCTGCCGGGTCCTGACCGAGCTCTGGGCCGCGCAGCCCGCGATCTCCATTCTGGCCTCTTCACTTGGATTCTGGAACTTCGGTGGGGCCGGAAGAGTGACTATTGTGGGGTGGCGCTGGGGGATTCAGGCGGCCCGGGCTCATTCCCTCCTGGCCCCGGCGCTGGCCACCAGCCAGGCCTGCCCTCCGTGGTCTTGGCCCTCATCTTTTTCCTCAGGTCGCAGCGGGATGGCAACCCTCGTTCCCATGAACCCGGCTGCGGCTCCGGCTTGCAATAAAAGGGAAGCATGAAGAGCCGCTTTTCCAAATTCTTTCTGCCCCTGCCTAGTGAGCAGCAGCGTTGGGTCAGCCGCGGAATGAGGAAGACCAGTGCGGCAGAGCCCGCCTGCTGGCAACGGGCGCGCCTGGTGGTTTCCAGCCACAGAGACTGGGTGCTGGTGTCTCAGTATCGCAGCAGCCAGGATTAGCCTGACCCTGTGAGGCTGACACTTCCTTTACCCGTGTGCCAGCTCCTTCCTCGGGGAGCGCCCACTTTCTCCTCTGCAAAGTGGCGTCTCTCTCTCAGGGGCCTGACTACAGGAGGAGGCACACGGTGAGGGGCTACAGACAGGCTGCACGAGCAGAGGGACAGACCCCACGTGTGGCGGGGGCTGCAGACCAGTCCGCGAGACTCTGGCCCTCACCCCCTCAGCACCTGTCCGCCCGGCTGACACCTCTCTGCTCCTCCGGGCACTCGCCGGGTCTTGGGGGCCCAGAGCCTGGACCCTCGAAGTCAAGCGGACCACTGCCAAGGCAACAGCGTGAGCAACAGGAACTTCTGGGCAGCGTCTGGGGCGCCCCCAGGCTGGGAAGGACCGGGGGCAGCCCACGTTCAAGCACTGCTCCAGCAACCCAGGGAATCCAGGTTTCCTGGCGGGGACCAGAACCTTGCTCGGCCCAGGTCTCCCTGCGATCTTTCCACCTCCCATCCCTGCAGCGCCCTGTGTGGCCTCGGGCTCCAAAACGATCTAGGGGAACAGTGGGAGAGGAGCGCTCCCCAGAAGGCAAGGTGTGCTCTTGCCCTCATGCTCAGAATGCATGAGGGAACGGGTCCTGAACAGAAGCAAAAAATAGGTCCCTCGGATCCACCCCCACCCCACCAGAACCTGCTGGAAAAGAAAACTAACCTGCAGGCCAGGATGGGGTCACCGCTCTAGCCAGCACAGAGAAAGCCCTCTCCTGCCTCCTGGTTCTCAGAGCAGTTCCTGCTAGACAGGAGGTGGACCCCAACCCATTTTTTAATATTATAGAGGCAAAGTCTTTTGTAGAAAATTTGGGAAACGGAGACAAATAGATGTCACAGTAGTCCTCACTGTGTGGCAGAAACGTACTCTTCGAGTCTGTTTATACCTACACAGATCCTTTTCTCCCAGACCTTTTTATTTTTTTAAAGATTTATTTATTGGACAGAGATCACAAGCAGGCAGAGAGGCAGGCAGAGAGAGAGGAGGAAGCAGGCTCCCTGCCGAGCAGAGAGCCCGACACGGGGCTCGATCTCAGCACCCTGGGATCATGACCTGAGCCCAAGGCAGAGGCTTTAACCCACTGAGCCCCCCAGGCGCCCCTCGCAGACCTTTTTAGGTGGTTTGCAAACACCAAGTGCTTTGGTTTCCTCATGCCTTTGTGTGCACTTCCTGCACTCGGGTATTCTCCTATGGAGCCACAGGACAGTCCCTGCCCCCGGCTCTGCCTGTGCGTTCTCTCCCACCCAGTGGCCATATCCTGCCTCCAGCTGCCACGTGTCCTCACGGTTCCTACTGTCATCAGCTCCCCCGCCTTGCTCCTCGAGGACGGCTTACTAGTTGCAAAAGGAAAAGAGGAACCACACAGTGGGAAACCCAGAGGACACTTGGACCATGTAATCAAAATGATCCCTAGCCAGTGACCAGCCGATAGATGCAGCGGGCACCTCACTGCAGTCCCCCATCCGGCAGTGTAGGACCCGTGTTTGGTAAGGAGGAAAGGGAACAAGTCTGTGGACAGCGCGGTTGGAGCTTTCCAGGCTGGGGAGCAGAAGGAGCAAAGGCTGAGAGAAAGGCAGGAGCAGGCCTGGCAGGTTCAGGGAATGACAGCAGGTCCCACGGCTGGGAGCTGGAGAGGCGGTGCGGACGTGCTGGGGTGACAGGCCAGCGCCGGGCTGATGAAGGGGAGGGTGCACTGGGCACAGCAGATGGTACGGAGCTCCTAGCTCCTGGAGAGCCAGCGCCCTCCATGGCCACCACCGCTGGCCCAGGCCAGCTATAACAATCGCCCTCTTCCTGCCCAGCATCAGCGGCCACTCACCACCTGTGCTTCTGTTTGGTGAGTGGGCTTAAGGACACAGGGTGGACACCAGTGCAAGCGACTTTTATAGCAGCTTGTAGAGAGAATCATTTTCCAGGAGCAGGTGGACGTTTCCAGGGGCCCTCTGCGCTCTGGGGTTTCTGTCTGAACGAGGAGGCTGAAGAGGGGCCACGGAAGTCACTGACAGGAAAGCCCCCGGGGCACGGAGAGACAACCGTAGGGGCCTTGGGGACATGCTGTTCGAGACCCAAGCTCCATGACGCACACGTGTGGCAGATGCTGTGAAGGTTTCTCAGCAGCGATGAAACAGGAGAGCGTCCACCGTGCTGGGAAACCCCGGGATGCAGCGCCCACGTGGGGAGGGACTCCCGAGAAGTCCTAACGCCCACCCTCAGGACCTGAATCCGCCAGCATCCCCAGCCTGGGGCAGACGCTACCCCTTGGAGCCTCAGGAGAGCCCCGGCCCCCACCCACACCTTCAGGGCACCCTGGGACAGACCCAAACACGGACGTGGCTGGGCTGGGCCCGACTCCCTGGCCCAAACGAATGGAGATCATAAAGGTAGGGAAGCTAAAGGAACATCGTTTTTTCTTAATGTGTTTTTTAAAAGACTGTTTATGTGAGAGAAAGAGATCACAGGAGGGGCAGGGTCAGAGGGAGCCCCATGCGGGACTCGACCCTGGGACTCCAGAATCACGACCGAGCCAGAGACTCGCTCAACTGACTGGGCCCCCCGCGCGCCCCAAGAGCGCGAAGCTTGCGCCCAGGAAGGTCCGCACGGAGCTGTCCCCCGCGCAGACACCCGGAGGGACCCGATCCCGGCCGCGTCCCAGCGAGCGAGCCGCAGACCGGCCTGCGCCGGCGGACATCAAGCCCCCGCCGCCCCCCACCCGCCTCTGGCACGGCCGCACCCGGGCCCCCGCGTCCGCCAGAGCTGCGGCTGCCCTCGTCGCCCAAGAAACGTCCCCAGCGGCTCCGCTCGCGCACGGCGTCCTCGGCCCCCGGGGGGCGGGCACGGAAGGCCGGCGGGGAGGCCGAGCGGGCGCGGGCGGGGTCCGGAGGGGGCGGCGGGGGTCCCGCCCCGCCCCCTCCCCGGCCCCTGCCCGCGGCCCCCCCTCCCCCACCCTTCTCCGCCCGCCGTTCGTTCATCCCGCGGCCCCCGACCCCACGCGGGCCTGGCTGGAGGCGAGCGAGGAAAGACTTGGGAGGGTCGCGGCTCTGGGAGGCCGGCGGGCCCGAGCGGGAGGGGTCCGTGAGGACGCGGCGACCGGCGCCGGCACCCCGGCCGCCAAGCTGGGGAGCCGACCCGGGGAGCAGCGGGGTGCACGGCCCTCCCGCGGCCTAGAGCGTCGCCGGAAGCGACCTTGCCGCGGCCGCCCGGGCAGCCGGGTGCGTAGTCCTCCCGCGGCCTAGAGCGTCGCCGGAAGCGCCCTTGCCGCGGCCGCCCGGGCAGCCGGGTGCGTAGTCCTCTCGCGGCCTAGAGCGTCGTCGGAAGTGCCGCTCCGCCGCGCAGGGGACGGCGGCGCTTCCGGGAGCGGAGGGGCTGCGGGTGAGTGGCCGAGTCCTGCTGCGGGCCGCCCCGGAGCGGGAACCTGGGGCTCGCGCGCGGACACGCGTGCTCATGCGGGGCGCTCGCTCCGGAAGAGCTGCACGTGCGCCGTGGGGAGCGGCAGCCCGAGGGGAGTCGCGTCTGAGCAGCGAGACGGCGTGGGGACCGCTCGCTCCGGCCGCCGTGTGACAGCGGGACCGGCGCCCTGGTCCCTGGGATGGTCGCCGGGGGCCGCTGCGACCCCGCGGCTCCGGCCCGTCTCTAGTTGAAATGACGGTCCCCACGCTGTGCTCTGCGGCAGGTTGGGGGCGCCGCGTCGGTGCGGGTCGCGCTCCCGGCCCCGCGGCTGTTGCCGTCCCGGAGGTAGGAACGCGGCCCTTGCGTGGGCAGGTTTTACCGGTTTGCGGGGGAGACGCGGGGAGCGGCGGGCAGAGGGGAAGCGGGATCCCCGCCGAGCCGGGAGCCCGACGCGGGGCTCGGTCCCAGGACGCGGGGACCCTGACCGGAGCCGAAGGCAGAGGCTCAACCCGCTGAGCCCCCCAGGCGCCCCGTGGTCGTTACCTTCTTAAATTTGTTTTTAATTATTTATTTATTTGAGAGCGAGCGAGCCCGAGCAGGGAGCCGGTCGGGGCTGGACCGCAGGCCCCGCGATCATGCCCACCCCGGCCGGAGCAGGCCCTTACCCGCCTGAAGCGCGCGCGCCCTGCACCACCTTCTCCGCTGCGAATCGGGGCGGAGAGGACCTTACAGTAAAAACTGGCCGGCCACCTGCCAGCTCCTCTGGGGTTCCGCGGTGACTCGTCGGCGCTGGTGCTCCTTGTGTATCAAGGACGTGCACCTGTGTTACAACCCCCGCCCCTTCTCCCTGCGGGGTCGGCCTGGCGGCGTCTGTGTTAACCACGGCGGGATCATCCTCCCGCCCAACCTGCACTCTCCAGCAATCTTGTTTCCCTGGGTTTGCAATTTTGTAATCAAACCTTTATAATCATCAAGAAAAATTGTACATCCCTAGATGTGTCTCCAGACATTTGAGGACTGACCGACGATGCTGGGCTTGTTCCTGGTGGAGCAGGACCAGGCCGGCAGCGAGCCGGGCTGCCGCTGCCAGCTGTGCTCTCAGCCCGCTGGGGCAGGGCTCGGGGATGCCAGCGTGGTCCAGACGGCGATCCCGGACTGTACCCTGTGGGACGCTAGCTACTGGGGTGTCCGTTTAGTCATGACTTCGAGTTCTGGCGGAGACAGGCCTGTGGAGTCCCCAGCAGTGGCTCTGAACTCACCCCCACCTTCCCTGTCACTTTCTCCTCCCTTACCCAGGCAGGCATCCCACTCCTGGTGCTTCTGCAAGGCACGGCAAGGAGAGCCCCCCAGCCTGGGTCTCCAGAACACCACGGAGAGGGCTACCCTGATGGACACACACACAGGTGAGGGGTGGGCAGCAACGTGGGGTTAGGGAGGAGGGAACAGCTTAGGAATCAGGGCTCCCAGAGCCCACCTGCCTGTCTGCTAGGGGATGGAGCTGGGCTTGGGCAGCACTTTCCTGTCCTCTCCTTTGCTTAACACAACTCCCACCCCTACTGCCTGCTGTCCTCGCCACTCTGCGTTCCATCCCTTTGCTCTCGTGGTCACACTCTGCACCCCTCTTTCTCTGCCCCTCCCCTGCCTGGAGACTTCTGAGAATGAGACTGATAATTCGGGCCCCGTTTCTCAGGGCCCCGCTAGCCTGGGCTCAGACTAGGAGGCCCAGAAGAGTATGGACTGAAAACCTGGCTAGCCTCCCTCCCAGGCTCCAGGCCCCACTCTGTTCTGAAGATTTAAGGCCTTGCTTTCGGGCGGTCGAAGCTGAGGACTCCTGTCCAGCTTACCGTTGTCACTGCCGTGTGGGACAAGCAGTGCCTGGGACGATGCCCGACCCCCGCCCAGCACGGACACTCACACGGCTACAGGCTCTCCCACCTCCCAGCTCCGGTGCCGCATGCTCGCCGGCGGGAGCCTGGCTGGAGTTGACCCTGGCCGGCAGAACGTACTGTGGACCCCCCACCCACACACCTGCACCCATTCTCCCTGGAAGCCAGAGAACCCCCGTGTTGGGTGATTCAGCCGCCTTGTGTCCACAAACACACACTCGTCCCTTCTTTGGGTCCTGCCGTGAAGCTGCCCTTCAAGTCCTGGGCTCGCCTGGCCTCCCTCATCTGACCTTCATCCTGGCCAGGTCTGTCCAGACGGGGCTCTTCACTGTGTCGTGGTTTGGACCAAGTGACGGTTTTAGCAAATGTGAACATACGCAGAGCGGCGCAGAAGAAACGGGTCACAACAAAGTGCACCTTTGTGACGGGAATAGGACCACCGTGCCCTGGTTGCTGGTCCCAAGCACACACCGTGGGGTCCGTGGCCTGCTGCAGGCGAGCATGAGACCGGTGGTGGGGCTGATGGGGCTGGTGCATGTCAGTCAGGAGACCAGCAGCTTTTGCCAGGGAACTGGGTTTCTTGGTTCAAAACCAAGTTCTAACCTTTTGGGGAAACTTCCCTCCATCAGGGTTTCTCAGCCTTGGCACTGGACATCCTGGTTTGGAAGACTTCTCGTGTCTTCCAAGGTGTCCTAGGCATTCTAGAATAGTCAGCATCCCTGGCCTCCACCCACAGAAGCCCAGGACCACCGCTCAGTTGTGACAACCCAGGATGTTTCCCACATAGTGAACTGTGCCCCCACAGGCAAAACTGCCCCAGTCGAGAACAAGGCCTCCAAGTTGAGGGCTCCTCAGGGCACCCTGGGAGGTTAGCACTGAGAGGATCCCCCTCCACACACACACACACACTCAGAGCTGCCTGCTGGGGGCTGGGGTGGCCTCGGGAGGCATGCAGGTCACAGGACCCGGAGCCTGACCCACTGGAACTGGGAAGGGTATATGTGCCCCCCACTTTTCATTCTGAATAATTCTTCCTCAAAACCAGTGCCTGTGAGTTGTGTTCTTGAACTTCTAAGTCTGCCAAATGTCACGACCGGACTGGGCCTTCCTAGAGGGCGTCCTGTTTCTTGGCCCCGTGCCTGGGGCCTCTCCCCATGTCCAGGTGCTCAGTTGGACAGCCCCCAAGTTAGGGAGTCGATGGAAAGTGGCTGGGGGTGCCTGCCTGCTCCACCGGCCCCGGGAATCCTGGCCTTGCCCCGCCCCCGCCCCCCACGCAGGGGCCTCCGTCACCTGGGCAGGTTCAGTTCTTGACAGGTGCCCTGGTACAGCGATGCAGGCACAGCCCCCTCGGTCCCCTCAGAAAGCTGCCCTCCTACCGAACCACCCGCAAGGAAGCGTCCTCGTCTCACCTCCCGGGTGCCCCCGTAGGCCCTGTGAGCGTGGCAAGAACTGCCTGGCATTCTGTCTTGTGGCCACATCCCTAAAGCCATTTGTCTTAATGGGTGTGTGGTCTGTGCCCAGGAGCCAGCAGGGCCAGGGACAACCAGAAGCCTCACTACCGAGCAGCCAGGACCGGGAAGCCCCACCGTCCAGCCAGCTGGCTCCGGACACTGGCTGTTGCTTGTTCTCGCCATCGGTGGTCTCTGAGGAAGGATTCTCTTACTTGCCTGGACCAGAGACCTTTGAGTTTGGTGGGTCGTGGGGAGGTGTCAAGGACAGAGTTGTCAGGGGGTCCAGAGTTGGGGAAGTAAGCTGGGACGAGGACCGGTACCTTTGCCTCAGTGTTCCTCTGGCAGTGTTCTTTGCCTTCCAGGCCGTAAGCAGAGCCAGGGGCACCCGAGGCCTGGGCTTCTGTCTCCTGCTGTCCTGAGCCTGAGGGGAGAGGCTCAGGCCACCCTGGAGTACCAGCAGAGGGACCACAGACGGGGAGAGCTGGGCAGGCGTGGCACGGGTGTCTGCTGCACACCGTTACTGTCAGCTTTGCCCGTACCCCTGCGGCCACCACCCTGACCACGCCCACGCAGCTCTGTGCCCTCAGAGCTTCCTTAGGCCTCCAGTCACTTGCCTCTGACCCTCTTTTCCAGCTTCCCCGGCACAGGCGACAGGTGGCAGCCAGGCTCCCTGCTGGGCTCCTTCCGTGGCCGAGCGAGGGGCTCAGAGCGCCAAGCCAACACCAAAGCAGGAGGCTTTGGAAGAAGAAGGGCCTTGCCGGGGAGAGAAAGTGCTGGGCCCGTTACAGGGGCCTCCCTGGGCCCTGGGGCTTCTGAATGGCTGTGGGAATATGGAGGCCGGAGATAGGCCCAGAGACTCCCCGAGGGTACCAGTTGTTTCTGCGAAACCTGCAGGGCAGAACGGTCTGCACGGCAGAGTGTCCCAGTCAGAGGCCTCCCCAAACGCTTGCTCTGCCTCAAGCAGGAGGGGCCCCTGCAAAGGGCGGCCTTATCAGTGTGGCATCTGTGACCGGAGTTTCAAATGCTATTCGGACGTGGTGAAGCACCAGAGCATTCACTCTGGGGAGAAGCCGTATGCATGCAGCGACTGCGGGAAGGCCTTCATCCACAGCTCGCACGTGGTCCGGCACCAGCGCACCCACCACGGGGAGAAGCCCTACGTCTGCAAGGAGTGCGGGAGAGCCTTCAGCCAGAGCTTCAACCTTGTCCGGCACCAGCGAACTCACACGGGAGAGAAGCCATACGGATGTGCTGAGTGCGGCAAGTCCTTTGGTCAGCGGTCAGACGCCACCAAGCACCAGAGGACACACACGGGCGAGAGGCCGTACGCGTGCAGCGAATGCGGGAAGGCCTTCCTGCACAGCTCCAATGTGGCCCGGCACCAGCGCACTCACCACGGGGAGAGCCCCTACGAATGTCAAGAGTGTGGCCAGGCCTTCAGCCAGAGCTCCAACCTCCTGCAGCACCGGCGAGTGCACACGGGCGAGAAGCCCTACGCTTGCCCTGAGTGTGGCCGCGCCTTCAGCCGGAGCTCCTTCCTCAGCGAGCACCGACGCATCCACACCGGGGAGAAGCCGTATGCCTGTGCGGAGTGTGGCCGTGCCTTCAGAGCCCTGTCGGGCTTCTTCCGGCACCGGCAGGTCCACACCGGGGAGAAGCCTTTCCACTGCACTGAGTGCGGCCGCGCCTTCCGCCTGAGCTCACACCTGATCCAGCACCAGCGTGTCCATGGCACAGACTGAGCCTGCAAACGGACTGGGATGTGGTGGTGGGTGCAGCACCCATGAAACTCTGGCTGCGCCTGGAGGGCTGTGTCCTTCATCCCACCTGCATGAGGAGGATGAGGGAGCAGCCAGGCGCTTTAAGTTCTCGCCTGTGGGGAAGCCCCTACTGCGTCCACTGCCCCCCCCCCCGGCTGGTGGTCAGAAGAGAAGGAGTCCAAGGGAAGGCTGGTCTTATAGCAGGGAATGAAGGCTTCCCCGAGGGAGGGCAATCTGATGAGGACACGTGTCCACTGAGGCTGATTTCGCCTTGGTAGCACTTGCTGACGTGATTCACGTTTGTGCAGTGCATAGATCTTCAGGGCTGGGTTTTATGAGATTTGACGAATACAACCTGTTTTGACCTTTAGAACCTTGTGCTCTCAAGATAATAGACTGTCTCCATTGTCCCCTTAGCCTCAGAGGCACCCAGTGACATCGTTTCTGTCGCTCTAGTTTTGCTCGTTCTAGAACCTTATGTAAATAGAATGATTTCACATATACTTTTTAATGTCTGGCTTCTTTTCCTCTGCTTAACGTTTTTGAGATTTATCTATCAGTAGTTCTTTGTTTTGCGTTGTTGTTTTCTTAGTTCCATGGCGCTTTTTATTTATTTTTATTTTTTTAGAAGTTTTATTTATTTATTTGACAGACAGAGATCACAAGTAGGCAGAGAGGCAGGCAGAAGGCGGGGGGAGGGGGAGCTCCCCGCTGAGCAGAGAGTCCGATGTGGGGCTCGATCCCACGACCCTGAGATCATGACCTGAGCCGAAGGCAGAGGCTTTAACCCACTGAGCCACCCAGGCGCCCCCCCCATGGTGCTTTTTAAAAGGCAAGAGTCCCTTTCTATTTTGTATCAAAGCTCAAGTTTATGTCTGTGTCTCTCCATCCAAGTAGGAGCTCCTGTAGCTAGAACTGATTTAACACAGCCCTCAATACACAGTATGCCAGAACGGAACATACTCCACCAAAGGGTGTCTGTGAAGTGTGTCGGGGAGGGTGTAAAAGATGCCCCACAGAGACCACAAGCTGGGCCAGAGGAGGAGAGGACACAGATCTGCTGTGTCTTCACCCCGTTTCAGAGAATGCAGCTTGCAGAGCTCTGCTCAGCTTCTTAAAGACAGTACAAGAAAAGGAAGTTTAAGATATTTGTACTTTTTAAAAAATTTTAATTTTCCTTAGTTAACATACAGTGCAGTATTGGTTTCTGGAGTAGAATTCAGTGATTTGAGATATTTGTACTTTTGGGGCACTTGGGTGTCTCAGTTCGTTGAAAGGGAAAGGGGAAGGAAAGAAAAAGGAAAAGAAAGATATTTGTGCTTTCAGCAGATGTTTCCTAGGCACACACTTGTCCAGGCTTTGTGCACTGTTCTGGGAGAGACAAAATTAGCCTGACACATGCACTCTGGGGCTCTACAGGTTAGAGAGTGACCCAGACAAGGAAAGCCTCTGTGTAGTGCCCAGTGAAAAGCCCAGGAACAGCAGTACCTCCAGGGCACCAAGAGCACAGACGATTGGGACAAGAGAAAGACATTGGGAAGAGCTCCCAGGAGGGCTGATTCCAGAGCCGGTTCTTCAAAAGATGGGCTCAATGTCGTATACAAAGCAGAGGTCAGGGTGCACTCGGGGGTGTGAAAGGGTACGAGAAATGTGTGCACTCGTGGAACCTTGGAACCTGCGGTCAGAGAAGGCAAAAAGTAAAACTCAAGTGAATTCACTATTTATAACTTACTATTTCACATCATAACACAAGCTTCTTGGATACGGACATGTGTTATTTGCCAGGAATGGAAGGAAGGAATGGCGAAGCATCTTTGTTTCACGTCCTAGAACTCTGCCATAATGAATCAAGTGAGGTCATCTTGTTGAAAGTTTACTGTAATGACTAAGAAAAGTCAGCAGTCACCTGGCCGTGAGTCTTGGGGCCCAGCTTAAGGATCCCAGTCTCTGCTGGTCAGGCTGTGGTTTGATGCCATTTCCTGGTTATCATCTGCTCCAGCTTAACTACTGGTTGTGAGTTATTTGGGGCCCTATAATTGGCTGGGACCTCCAAAATCGCTGTACAAGTCTAAAGCTCTCAGGGGTCACCTATTTCTTTTCTGATGCAAGGTTAGGCCAACGGCTATGCAGCCTGTGGGGGCGGAGCTGCCCTCAGGTGGATTCAGTGGCACCACAGCTCCTGGGCGCCTGACTCTTGGGCCAATGGGGAGGTAGAAAACTGAGCCCACAATTCTGGTGCTGAGCCTAAATCCTCAGATAAGCTGAAGGGTCCCAGGTTCGTGGTGCCTCTCAGACCAGTAGAAGCCAAAGCATACTTTGGCTTCTCATACTTTGGAGGAATTCCTCATACTTTGGAGGAATTAGACCTGTAGTATTCCTGTTTATAAGGTCAAGCAATGAGCTTAAAGATCACCAACCACACAGGAAGTTCTCACTGAATGAGGGCCAAGGAAAACAGCAAGCAGCAGACAGAAACCTCAAAGAACTCTAGATAATGAAATCGCCAGGTGATACAAGCAAGGGAACAGTTATGCGTGAAGTGTGCAAAGAAATAAAGACACTCACAGCAATGAGAAAGCAATATCAAACTATCAAGCATGGACGGGCAGGGTTTTTAAAGAACTTTTAGAAATGAAAAATACAACTGTTGAAATAGAACTCAGTGGGTAGGTTAAGTAGCAGAGGAGATGCTGCTGAAGAGAGCATTAGTGTAGTGGAAGACACATCCAAGGAAATCGGATACCACGTAAACAAGTTGATGAAAAATCTAAAGGAAATGTGAAAGGATTTGTAAAGCAGAATAAGGAAGTTTGGCGTAGACCCGATGGGAGCCCCCGGAGAAGAGAGAGTGCAGGAGAGGACACCCAGTGAGGCCCTGAGATGACACGCCCCCTGATTATGCCAAGTCCAACTTTTTAATTAAAATATTTTACTTAGGGGCGCCTGGGTGGCTCAGTGGGTTAAGACCTCTGCCTTCGACTCAGGTCATGATCCCAGGGTCCGGGGATCGAGCCCCGCATCGGGCTCTCTGCTCAGCGGGGAGCTCCCCCTCCCCCCGCCTTCTGCCTGCCTCTCTGCCTACTTGTGATCTCTGTCTGTCAAATAAATAAATAATATCTTAAAAAGAAAGATTTTATTTATTTATCTATCAGAGAGAGAGGAAGCGTGTGCGCACAAGCAGGCAGAGTGGCAGGCAGAGGCGGAGAGAGATGCAGGCTCCCTGCAGAGCAAAGAGCCCGACTCGGGACTTGATCCCAGGACCCTGGGCTGAAGGCAGCAGCTTAACTGACCGAGCCACCCAGGCGTCCCGCCAAGTCCAACTTTATTAGCAGCTGGCTGCCACAGCCCGCCTGGTCCCTATTCTCCGGCCAGGCTCAAGCTCCCATCCTGTGCAGGATTGAGAATGGAGGTGAAGGTGAGGTCGGGCAGGGAGACGGCAGCCAACCCCAGCTTGCGATGAGTGTCTGCAGCCCCCGTCTGAACTGAGTCACCCCCATAATCAGGCCAACAAGACAGTCAACGGAAGGAGAGGACACTGAACTCATTACCAACACACTGGAATTTCCAGTCAGCCTCAAGACCCAGAACCGCCACTCTCAACATGTCAGCCACAAAGGACAACAGTAATCAAGCTGCGCCGGCACACAGCTGAGACGCCTGGAGGGGCTGGCATTGTGTGAGCTCATTCGTTCTTCGCGAGGACGAGCTTCTGCACTTTACAGGACTGGATTTTTTCGGAGCCCCCATTTATAGTGTCCCTTCAAGCTTTTCTTTATTTACTGAAAAACATAAACCTACACATCTGGGAAGCATAATGTCTATGAAGCAGTGTAAATAAAGAGAAATCCACACCTAGACACAGCACAGTGAGAGCACAGCCCAGCAAGAGAGATGTTCACATCGTCCCAGAGAAAGGCTCGATTGCTCCCAAAGGAGCCAGCGACCCACCCTCAGTGGATTTCTCAAAGCAGCACAGAGGGGGCAGTTGGCTTCGCCTCTTCAAGGTGCTGGGAGGAAACACCTGTCAACCTAGAATTCCGTGCCCAGCAAAATTATTTTTCATGCAGGTGAAAACAAACATTTATAGATAAGTAAAATACAAGATCATTTACACTAAGGGACTTCCACTGAAACAAGCTCTGAAGTTTATACTGCAAAGAGGAGGGAAATGACTGCGGAATGATGATCTTAGATAGGACACGGAGTAGGGAGCAAGCAAAATGGCCAATATGAATGAGGTCCAAACACTGTCCGTTTAAAGAATAATGTCGCCGGAAATACCAGACAATCGCGTGCCTGTGAAGGGGGCGAACATCCTAAGACCCTCCTACAGCTGGGAAGGGACACAAGACTTTTAAACTTTAGACTTTAATAAATATGTGTAATATAATTTAATGTTAATTAGTATAAACTGTATTTCCAGTCTGAAAGAAAAAATGCAATAATTCAAAGTGAACAACTACAATCAGCAAAAAACCTAAGTTGGAAAAGAGGAAGATAAGAAAAGCACTGGGCAACTAATCAGAGTGAGCTGGCAGAGCAAGTCCATGATCACGAAGGTCTAAATGGAGGAAACTTCCAGTTAAAAAACAAAGATGGGGACACCTGGGTGGCTCAGTGGGTTAAGCCTCTGCCTTTGGCTCAGGTCATGATCTCAGGGTCCTGGGATTGAGTCCCGCATCGGGCTCTCTGCTCTGTGGGGAGCCTGCTTCCTCCCCTCTCTCTCTGCCTGCCTCTCTGTCTGCTTATGATCTGTCTGTCAAAAAAATAAATAAAATCTTTAAAAAAACAACGAAGATGGGTTAGAGTCTGTTACTCAGAACCACAGCATAGACGAAGACGGAAGTAGATGGAGGCATCAGCCGGCCACGGGAGCGAAGTCACACACGGGCAGCCAGAGGGATGAGGAGTCTGTGTGGGGCGGGAAACGGGCAGCCACGGATGAGACGCCGGGAGGCTCGGGGCCCTCAGAGGAGCGCGACATCCCAGAGAGAAGAGAAGAAGTGCCATGCGCTACAAACCTCAAAGCCAGTGTGCTCGAGGGCTGGGGCGCCAGTGAGCCTTCCTGTGCCCACGGGACTCCTGGCCACCTTCTTCAGTCTTGCGTGGCGGGAAGCCCGTCTTCACTAGGCATCTGACGATCGTTTTTGATGCGCAAGTGAGGAATCAGACCAAAGGGGGAGAGATGGTGCAGCAAACCAGAGATGGTGCTGAGTTTGCAGAAACTCAGCAAAATGATGACTAGTGACCTGAGGTTGAAAAGGAACTGCGGGGGCACCTGGTGGCTCATGTGGTTGAGCGTCTGCCTTCAGCTCAGGTCATGTTCCCAGGGTCCCAGGATCAAGCCCCACACTGGGCTCCCTGCTCAGCGGGGAGGCTGCTTCTCCCTCTTCCACTGCTGCTTTCCTTGCTTGTGCTCTCTCTGTCTCTGTATCTCTCTCAAATGAATAAATTACTGTGTCCATTAAAAAAGAACACAAAGTATTTTAAAAGGAAAAATTCAAAACGAAACCTTTGAAGTTAAATGTGAGAGCCAAAATTCAAAACAAATTAGCAAGTTGGCTGAAAAGTGAAGTGGGGAAATCTTTTCTTAAACAGGAAAAGGGGAAGAAGCAGGTGAGGAAGTAGACAGATGAGGCCTGGTGGGCGTTCCAGGAAAAACCAGAGCGCGGTGGGAATGGGACGGCCAGAGACTGCATCAGATTCTCCCCAGGCCTGAAAGTCCCATGTCGTGGCAGCAGAAGCACCTGCCAGCTCCCCCTGCCACCCCCCGTCATCCAGGGACAGCACTCAGGGTATCCCTGGCCATGTGTGCAGACCCCACAAGGGGTGAGAAGGCCCAGGGAAAACCTCTTCACACCGTGTTACAGACAGAAGACAGTGCAACGAGGCTCTAACAATTACGCGAGGAAGTGATTCGCGACCTAGAAGTGGCCTTGCTCAGATCATCAGTCAAGTGTTTTCAGAGATGCAAATTCACCAAAAATGTTTCATGACTCCTCATGGAAGCGTTCTCCAGGAGGCACTGAGAGGAGACCTCCGAAACAAGGGAGAGACTGAGAAAGAGGAAGGAGAAGGCTCCAGCAGATGGGCCCGCGAAGGATGGACAGACTCTCGGGAGGGACAGCAGTCTGCGGCGCAGCCTGCTTTAGTCCTCCCCAGCGCACCCTGCGGGCACAATGATTCACCGTCCTTGCACGTGCGGAATACACGGACCCCCTTCTCGGCCCCCACAAGCCTCCATCTTCCAGGGCGCGCACAAAGGCTGATGGGCATCTCACGATCTTCATCAGGTCTGGAAGGAGAGGAGATGCGTCTTGAGCCAGAGACCTATCAATGAAAAAGAAGTACCTGACCTCTGGCAGGAGAATTTAAGCCCCGTCCCATCCCATGGCCCCCTCGAGCTACAGAACCCAGAGGGAGAGCCTGGCCATGGACACTCGGCAGCCCCACCCCGGGACACAGGCTTGGGGCCCTGCTGTCCTGTCTGTTCAGCAGGTCTGAGGGGTCCCTGCCCAGCATGGGGGCAGAGTGTGGGCGTGGCACACAGGTCTCGTGGGAAGATCAGATCCTTCCCTGAGTCAGGGCTTGGGGTCCACCCTCTTTAGGGCCCCCTCTGGTGGTGCCAACACCCCGCACACCCTTAGGCAGGTGTGGGAACAGGTGGGAACACAGCCATGGCCGGCCGGGCTTCTGGCCAGGCAGTCAAGTGGCACCGCCTCCTGTCCCTCCCTCTGTGAATAAAGCCTGAGAAGCGGAGGGGACATGCTTCAAAGGACGGGCCACATGTGTTGGTGACCTTCTGTGTAATGGCAACAGACGCTTGTACAAATAGCCCATTGTACAAAGTCCCCAATATTGCTTTTATAGTGAAAAAAACACAAAGTAAGTTGCAGTGAGACAGAGGCGTGCCCTTAGAATTCAAGGTCTTGGCTTGCTGGGTCCCCCTCTCTGCCTGCCTCTATGCCTCCTTGTGATCTCTGTCTGCCAAATAAATAAATAAAATCTTTTTTAAATGAATAAATAAAAGAAAATCAATGTGTTGGACAAGCCGCGGCTGTGGGAGGGCACAGGGCAGACCACCGCCGCCCACGTGGGCTCCCCCCGTCTTCCTCCGGGAACTCTGCCCCGGACCGGTGCGCCTGGACGTGATGCCGCAGGGGCCAGAGCAGCCCCCAGGGGCTGGGAAAGTGGGCGTCCTTCCCGAGACGGCCAGGAGGCTCCCCGGCCGGGCCGCTGGAGGACTGCCGTGACCCCTCCAGGGACCTGAGGGCAGAGGGAGGACAGGAGACGCTGGTCACTGCTTCTGTGGCGCAGAGGGAGGGGAACGGGCGGGGCGGGTGGGGGCACAGGCCAGAAGCTTCCCAGCGGCTGCCTCTGGGGATGGGGAGGTCGGAGCGGGCTGCAGCCTTGTCCCGACCGCACAGGGACATCCTTTGATCTGACCGCGGTGCGCCGACCTCCGCTCCCCTTCGTGGCCTCGTGACCTGAGCAAGTCAGCCACCGCCCGGGAGCCGGACCGCCCCGACAGCGCCCGCCGCACCCGGCCCGCACCAGAGGCCCGCAGCCGCCGAGCCCACACCCGGGGCGCTGCGGGGCGCGGTCGGGCGAGCGCCAGAGTCTCGGTTTCCGCCCGGCCGCGGTCGCAGGGGCCGGGGCGAGCCTCGCGGTGCGGCAGGGTCGGGTCCGAGCTGGCTCCAGGCGCTCTCTCCGCCCTCCCCGCCCCCATAAACGGATGAAGCTTCACACGCATTCAAAAGCTGCCCCTGCGCCCGAGCATTCGGGAGTTTTCTTCCCGGCCTCGCCACAGCCCTCCGCCGGCGGGTAGGGCGCCCGCACCCCCCGCACCGCCCGCACCCCCCGCCCCGCCCGCCCTGCCCCCGCCGCCCGCCCCCTGCCCGCGCTCGGACCCCAGCCTGTGCCTCGCCCCTCGGCCTCTCCGCCCCTTCACCTCCCCGCCGGCCCGCCCCGCCCCTCCTCCGCCCTGCCCGCCCCTCCCGGCCGCGCCTCCCCGCGTGCGACCCGGTTCCCAGCCTCCTGGCGCCCCCGCCGCACGGCCCCCTCGGCGTCCCCTCCGCGGCTGGGCTCCGCGGGACCCCGCGCCCCTTCCCGCCTGCTGCGTCCGCTGTCCTTCCGTGGAAAGCGCGGGCTCGAATCCGGACACGTTACCGTGCGCCCCCCCAGCCCCCCGACCGCGGTGCCCGCACCTGAGCCCGCGGCTTGGCTCCGCCTCCGCCCTCGCGTGTGGCCTCCGCCTCCTGCCTGCCCGCCGCCAGCTCTTTGCTCGCGGATGCGGACGCACCTCCTCCACGCCGCCCTCCACGCTGGCCTTCTCTGGTGCGTGCTCCTCCTGGAGCCTCCGGCCTATGCCTTTCCGATGATTTTTGCCTTTATTTCTCTTGTTTGCTTCTCGTGTTCACCCCGTCCTTTCCCTGCCTAGCGTCCACTTGCTGCCTCTCTCCCCTCCAGCGGCCCCGTCCTCAGGGAACGCCTGCTGTCCACTAAGGGCCATCTTCCCCTCGTACCCAGAACGCAGCCAACGCACGGCGACCAGCTGGAGCACACGGGGAGGCGCGAGGGTCCCCCGCACCCGCCGCTGTGACCCCAGGCTATTCCTGCAGCCGGAAATGGCCTGGCTTGTCCTTCCTGGAAGGGGAAACTGGGGCAGCGCTCCTGCGGCCATTCCACGTCTCCGGCATCTGTCCCCCCCACCAGCTCCCCCAGCCCCGCCCCAAACACCGGTCCCCCAGCTTCCAGCCATTTCCTTCACAAACTAACCCTACCAGAAAGTTAGGCCCTGGGTTCCTGCCCTGCCTTCTGGTATTTTCAAGAATAAACATCATGGGGGGCGCCTGCATGGCTCAGTGGGTTAGGCGTCTGCCTTCGTCTGCCTTCGGCTCAGGTCATGGTCTCAGGGTCCCGGGATGGAGCCCCGCATGGGGCTCTCTGCTCAGTGGGGAGCCTGCTTCCCCCGCCCCCTCTGCCTGCCTCTCTGCCTACTTGTGATCTCTGTCAAATAAATAAATAAATAATAAATAAATAAAATCTGGGGCGCCTGGGTGGCTCAGTGGGTTAAAACATCTGCCTTTGGCTCAGGTCATGATCTCAGGGTTCTGGGATCGAGCCCCACATCAGGCTCTCTGCTTGGCGGGGAGCCTGCTTCCCTTCCTCTCTCTCTGCCTACTTGTGATCTCTGTCAAATAAATAAATAAAAATCTTTAAAAAAATAAATAAATAAAATCTTTTTTTTTTTTTTTAAGTATAAACATCACGGCCCCAGGAGCACTGACAGGGCTGGTCAGAGACTCACACTTTGGGATGCTTTCGGGCCTTTCTCCTTGGATAGCTTTTCACGGTCATTTATCCTCACTGGCCTGGAGACCAGGGCAGATCTCGGACACAAACTGACCATGACCGCCCAGCTCTGCTGCTCACTTACCAGGCTGCCACTGCAGGCACAGGGGGGAAGAGTCAAAGTCTTGTAGGCGTCTCCGATCTTCTTATGGGACTTCTCTCTTGTTACACCTCTGCTTGGGAAAGAGCCAGCAGCTCTGGGAGCTGGGCAGCGGAGGGCACGGGGGGCGGCGGGGGGCCGTCCCCCCGGGGCAGGGCCAGCACCCTTGTCCCCCCCCCGGCCGTCTGGGAACATGGTCCTTCACAACTGACCTCTAAAGAAATAACCAGCGTGAGAAAATATATAAACGGAAGGCAGACTAAACCGAGAGGACCGAACGCCATGGCCTGAGCGTTCTCTCAGCTTGCCACACAGCTGTCACCCACAGGGACTCCACATCACCCACGCAGGGACCCGTGAGGAAGACAGAAAACAGCCAGTGTCACCAAGGATGCACCAGGGGCAACGCAACTGTCCCCCTCTGGGACACGGCAGGCCAGTCCCCGACAAGGCACAGTTACCACTGGGCCCAGCGATCCCGCTTACACGCGTGCGTGCAAGCACGTGCCGTGAGTGCGCTCGGCGGTAACAGAGCGGTCGCCCAAGGGCGGGAACAATCCAGATGCCGGCGGCACACGACGGACACAGAAGGTGCCGGTGCCATCTAGTAGCACGTCCTCGGCCACAAACAGGAAGCAAGTGTCCACACAGGCTACGGAGATGCGACCCAGTACCCAGAACGCCCAGAACAGGCCGGTCCGCGGCCGCGGGAAGTGGTCAGGGGCCGGCCGAGCTGGGGGGGAGCAGGAGATCGGCCTTTCCCTCCGGGTGCTCCGGGGTTCCGGAAGCCGGCGCGGGCAGCAGCACAGGCTGTGAACACACTTCTCGCCCCTGAACCGCAGGCTCTAAAGGGGCTCAGGAGATGACTTCTCTATTATTTAAGTTTTATCACAATCAAAAGAGACACAAAATAAATGCTTCCGTAACTTTGTGTCATTTTCCAGGAGAGAAAAAGATTTGGAATGGGCCATCAGGGACAGAGAGAAAGTCTGCCCCGGCCCACAGCACGGGGCCAAAGGCAGTTGGCTCGCGAGCCGAATCCTCACCACACACGGTTCTGTCCCGCGGGCCACGCAGCTCTGTGCAGGTCGGCAACGTTTAACGGCTGGGACACGTCATCCTAACGGTCCCAACTTCTGTGACCTGAACAGATCAGCCACGTGGCACGTGTGGCGGGCACTAGAGGCAGGCACACGCCTCACGGCAGGGACACAGAAGCCACCAGTGGCCGGCCACAGGAGCGCCCGCTCCCGGTCTCTCCCCTGAGACGACAGGAAACTGGTAAACAGCCCCTGGATGTTGCTCAGAGAAAGTAACAAACGAAGCAAGTCACATGTTCCAAGGCCAGGCGCTTGAGTCAGAAGTGGAAATGTATTCAGAACAGAAGTCAGATGACTCAAACTCACACCCCAGGCCCCCGAAGTGTACGCAAACCCCGCGGTTGAGGCTGGGGCCGCTCACAGGCCAGATGTCTCAAAAGCAGGCCCCGGCGATCTTTCCATCAGGTGTCCTCTCTGCTGCCCTGGACGAAGGGAGCCATCCCAACATCATCTGATACAAGAACGGGAGCAGGACAGGAAGGTGAGCACGGCCTGCATCTCGTGCCTTGTTGATCACGTTTGCTTCTGGTCTTTGAAAGATGCGCGGTTACTTTGATTGCTACCAAGCTCACAATTGCTTCTGGCAAAATCATTTATTCAAAACAAAAAGAAAGATGGGACGCCTGGGTGGCTCAGTGGGTTAAGCGGCTGCCTTCGGCTCAGGTCATGATCCCGGCGTCCTGGGATCGAGTCCCACATCGGGCTCCTTGCTCGGCAGGGAGCCTGCTCCTCCCTCTGCCTCTGCCTGCCTCTCTGTCTGCCTGTGCTCGCTCGCTCTCTCTCTCTCTGACAAATAAATAAATAAAATCTTAAAAAAAAAAAAAGAAAGAAAAAAAGAAAAGGACCCATGGCAGCTGAGAGCGGGCGCGTGCAGCCGTCAGCCTTCTGTCTCCGTTCCAGTTTGCCTGATTCTTACTTCTGCCTGAGTCCGGCAGAGACTGGCTAACACAGCAGAGCAGGTCCCAGCCCCGCTGCCAAGGCCGAGGACCCCCCTCCCGACCGCACTCACCTCACTTCCCACGGCCCGCCGTCCCTCCCCTCCCCTCCTCCACAGAGATGGGGACTGAGAACAAAGCCCACCTGGAAACAAGATTATCCTGGCCTGGATTTTCTTTGCAAATGGAGAATGTACTGTCTTTCAAGCACAGCTACAAGTCATGTCCTGACAGATGGTGCCAACTTCTGTTGAAACACTAAAGAGACCACCACCAGCGTGGCCCTGGGAAGACCAGATATGGTGCCTGGGATGTGAGACCCCTGAGGGGGGCCCCGGTCACCGTGACACCGCCAGCGGCTGCTGCTCCTCCGATCTCAGCAGGGGCTCTGACTAGTGCTCGGCCCCACGCACCCCCCAGGACACACTCCAGTCCCGCCCACGGCACAGGAAGCAGCGCACCTTCTGAAATCTGAAATAAACATCCTTCACGCGAAGACAAAGTGCATATATTTTTTAATACTTTATTTATTTGGCAGAGATCACAAGCAGGCAGAGGGAGGCAGAGAGAGGGGGGGAAGCAAGCTCCCCGCTGAGCAGAGAGCCCGATGCGGGACTCAATCCCAGGACCCTGGGATCATGACCTGAGCCGAAGGCATAGGCTTAACCCAATGAGCCCTCCAGGCACCCCTGAGGTGCATATTTTTAATGAACAAGATGACATGCAAATTAAGAAAGGCTCGGGAGTTAAAAAAAAAAAAACAAACGCAGAACACAACATACTGAAGACGGCGGCTTTCAAAATGAGACACTGACAGAAGCTAGAAGACCCAAACCTGGTGTCCCCGCAGCTCCCCCAATTTTCTTTTGGTTTGGTTCCTTCGCTTTCTACTTCTTTGAGTTTCTAGCCTCCTCTGCTCAGCGGCATCTTCTTCCTTTAATTGGAGAACCGGCTCCGTGGGACTCCCAGGGGGAGAAACGCAGAGCCAACATCGAAACAATGTCTTTGATGGGAAGAAACACAAACTGCCCAGAGAAGTGACAAGATCGCCCCCTCCGTCTCCTTCCCATTGACAGCCAAGCCCTCGCGCCGCAGCATCTGTCCAGCTCACACTCCCCTCCCATTCCCCGAGGGCAGGCAGGGCTCAGGGAGATGAAGCAACGACGCGAGCCCCGCCCGCTGGTGAACAAAAGTCACAGCCCACCCAGCCAAGGCCACTTCTTCCCAGAAGTACCCTGCCGTCTCAGGAGGGCGACTTCCAGTCAGACACCTGACCACCCCGCACGGCCCCCCCTGACCTGTAACTGCAGAGTCCCGGCTGTAAGAAAGCACAGGGGCCTGGGCAGCATCTGGAAGACCCCGGGGCAGCTGACAGGTCAGCTCGGAAGGTGAGTCGTGACCCATGCAGCCAAGAGGAGAGCAAAGGCACACTGTCCACGAGGTCTGGTTGGTCGGACAGCCCGGGCGGCAGTCATTCTTCCCGGTTATCACTCCGTGATTAGTCTCTCCAGGGAGCTCGTATTTGTCCGTACCCCAACCAGGCGCTGGGACCTCCGGCACCGACCCCACTGACGAGAGCCTGTGTGCCAACTCTAGCTTCAGAAGCGTCAGACCAGAAGAAAAAGGGAAAAACCCTGTAAACTCACAATGTCACAGATTACCGGGCGTTACTGGCAAGGTGCCAAGGAGGAGAAGGCACATCAGGGTCACGGATGAGGAGCCGGGAAGACCAGCTCCCTAAGGTCAGCCAGGCTGGACCGGCAGAGTCCAGGGCAGGAGGCCCTTTAGGGTGGAGGAGGATGGGGGGTGGACAGTCAGCGTCCCTGGGGAGGGGAAGCCCTGGGGGCGGGGCGGGACTCCCCCCACCTGGGCAGGTGCGGGGGCAGCGAGCAGGGGGGAGCCCGACGCACCCCCAGCAGCAGGAGCGGCAGGGCGCAGGCCGGCCTCGCGGAGGAGAGGGTAAGGGCGCACGAGCAGGAGGCACCCTGGGCCGCGGCACAGCCGGGGGCACCGGGGCATAGCCCTGGTCAGCGGCGGGAATAAGTCACCAGGGCACGGCCTCCTCTCGGCCCCACAATGGCTCCTGCACCCTCAGGCCGGGTCCCATCCCCCCTGCGGCTCTGCCAGGCTCCCCGGAGCCCCCACACCCACAGCACCTACGCCCGGGCCAGGCGGCTCCTCGCGGTCGGCTCCACGCATGTGCAGTCGCCGCAGGCACGTGCAGGCGGCTGCCGCGGGGGCCTCTGGGAAGGCCGGTGGGCGCATGCGCAGCTGGTGGAGGCAGGGGCGGGCCGCGCAGGAGAGGGCGGAAGCTGAGCGTGGTGTCCTCACCGCCCCGCACGACCCCTGCGCCCTGCGGACACTCGGGCGGTGGAGCGGGGCGGACCCCACGCGGCCTTCGCTGTCTGGAGGCTCAGCGGGCGACGTTGGAGAGAAGCTCCCGGAGCCGCTGTCGGTGTCGGGAGGGCGCCGCGGGCCGGCCTGGGGGACCTGGGCTGGGTGTGGGGCTGCGCGGCCGAGGAGCGTGTGCTTCCGGGCCAGAGCGCGGCGGACACGGTCGGGAGCCGCGGCCCCAGGGCGGAGTCGGGAAGGCGGAGACGGACTCCCGGCGGACGCGCTGTGGGCACCAGGCCGCCCGGGCTGCGCAAGACGGACAGCTGCGGTCAGCGTGCGCCGTGGGGGTCCGCGCGCCGCGGGGGGTCCGCGCGCGCCGTGGGGGCTCGTGTCCGACGCTGGCTTCGCCCGGCAGCGCGCTGTGCAGGTGCTGTATCGGGAGACGGGTCCAGGACGCGGGAGTGAACAAATGGAGCAGGACCAGCTGCAGGACGGCGAGAGGCCAGGCCCTCTGGTGACCCAGCGCAGGCTGGTGCGGGGGCTGCTGGGAGAAGGCCAACTGCGGCTCCTCTGCCGAGCGGACGGACGGAGCACAGACTCGCCGGCTGCAGGGAGCCCCCCTGCGGGTCCCAGGTGCCCGCGGGAGGAATTGGGGCGCCTGAGAACAGCCAGTACTGAGGACACCTGGCCCAACTGTGTGTGGGCGACTGTGGGAGTGTGTGTGCCCTGGGGGGCAGGGGTGGGGTGGGGGTATGTCGCTGCCCCCATAGCGGGGGCACCGCCAGGTCCGGTAACAGAACCACATCCTTCCACTTTTTCTTTTTCTTTTTAAGATTTTGTTTATTTATTTGACAGAGAGAGGAAACACAAGCAGGGGGAGCAGCACAGGGAGAGGGAGAAGGAGGCTTCCTGCTGAGCAGGGAGCCCGATGAGGGGCTCTATGCGGGGCTCCATCCCAGGACCCCCACATCAAGACCTGAGCCAAAAGCAGACCCTTAAGGACTGAGCCCCCCACGGCCCCCCACTGGCACTTTGGAGATGACTGGGCCTGGGTGGGCAGATGGCTCCCGGGGCAGGGAGCCCCACAGGAGACAAAAGTGAGGGTGGAGGGAGGTGGAAACTAGGAGCCTGCGGGGTTCTAGTCCGCGGGGCTGGCTGCGGCAGGCGGCCCGTCTCCTGACCCTCCTGGCGGGTCGCAGGAGAACCACCTGGAAACCATACGGAGGAAGCCAGGACAGGCTTCTCTGCATTGCACTTTGATTGTTTTATAGGTTCAGTACCTTTGTGTGGGATGATTAAAGGTGCTGTTTTCCTGCCTTCTGAACAAATGGACGTTAAGTAAATAGCTGTCTTCCTGCTTCCATGAGGAATGGCCTGACGGCAGCCTTCCGTGGGGCGGTGGGCCTCACACCGCCAGGAGCGCGTGCTTTGCACAAAGGTGACATGTCATCTACAGTTGTGTCTGGAGTTGTGCCAGCCCCACGGAGCCTGAACTCATTCTATTGCGAACGCCACGGGAACAATAACCAAAAAAGGGTACCGTGAAGGCAACATCTATTATATGCCTCTTAAAAAACCCCCTTGTCAGCATCAGTGACAGTGGCATCACCACTCAGTCACTAAGATTAAAAATTAGTCATACGTGGAAAATAGAAACAGGTTTTCAGGGAGAAGGAAGCTTTGGTTCCACTGAATAATGCCCCCTTTCGTGCTTGGTAGATGAATGATGCATATTTTCTGGTGATACGTTTTCGCAGTAGCTGTGTCTCGGTGGCCCCAGATTTGCGGTAAAAGGCTTGCTTGAGAGATGTCAAGAACCCTTCATAAATCATGTCCCAAACTGTCTGCCCGTAAGCCGTCCTGTGGTGACGTCAAAATTATCTCCATCTAGAATCTGAATCCTTCTGGCTTTTGTCACAAATGAATTACAGTTTTGGGGAATGAAGGGTTCCCCCCCCACATATCCCGAGTTATCAGTATGGTGCAGTCATTATCCAAGGCCTCATTTCACTGTCCCGTGCCCTCTCACCCCTGCAACCCCCCCCCAGAGCCCCACCCTCCTGCCACCTCCTCTGTCCCTCGGAAGCCCACAGTCAGCGGGGGGACCTTGCTTCCTTGGTCATCAACACATAGAAACAGTCCACAGGGAGCCACAACACCCTCCTAACCCCGCAGGCGCCATGCCCACGCCCCCCTTTCCTCTGCCTTCTGTTCTGTGGTTGGACTATTAGTACTTTGGCCAAAGGCTCGCCGGCTCTGTGGGCCACCAGCCCCATGGCCGGTGGTCACAGCAGTCCTGTGTTCCCGCCAGAGCAGAACTCCCCAGACATGTCTTCTCTACCTGTGTCCACCTGTGTCCAGCTCACTTTGGATTCCAGCCAGAGCAGCCTTTTTTCACGTCCCCCGAGAAGTCTCCTCGCAGGGTCTGCACCACATCCCTGCCCCGTCCCTCCAGCCGTTGGCAGCATGACACGAGGCATCAGCCACCAGCAGTCCTTGGACCTCGGCCCTCCCCAGGTCTCTGGGTGCCGTCGGCCTGGTCCCCGCTGCTCTGGGCTGCCCTGCTCTTCTGGACCACTATGGCGCCCCAGCCGGGCTGTCCCCCCGCCCCGCCTGTCCGCTGCCCCAGGCGCTCCTTCAGCAGCAGGAGGCATGGCAGAGGGTCCGGGGAAGCCTCCGTGGTGGAGGACATGCAGATGCTCCCTGCGACCAGGCCAGTGCGTGCCTGAGAGTAATGCTCAGGGACAGCCCTGGAGCCCTGCTAGGGATGGAGCCACTTCCCCACAGTGGCCAGAAAAAAACCCCGTGGGGCCAGACCCCTCTACAAATTTGCAAGGACAGTAATTTGTCACCCCTCCCTGTTTCTTTGGACCTCATTCCCGAAAAGTGCTGTTCCCCAGAGGCCCACAGGCAGACCTCGTGCCTTGCTCAGAGCAGGACTCCTCCCTCCCTCCCCATGTGCACACCCGACGTCTTTACACCCAGGACAGAAAGAGCAGAAAGGTGGCCTGGGAGTCTGGAGAGCGGTGGGCCTTCAGTGCCCGCGGAGACCCTCCCCCGGGCCCGTGGCAAGGCCCCCTCTTGAAGACGGGAGCTTCAGGGAGTTCTCCCTGGTCCCCAAAGGCATTTTATATCGTGCGTCCTGCGAGCCGTCCCTCCCAGTGGCGGTTCCCACTCCCGTCCAAAGGACTCTCACCTTGTCTTCAAATAAGAAATACACGCGTCTGTCCTCTGGGGCCTCCGACACCAGAGCTGGCCCCTGCCTTGGGCGGGGTCGCCGGCGCCAGGTCTCTCTCACAAACTCAGGACTGGGAGAGTCTTTACAATCGTTCTTCACGTTCTGCTGGTTCTCCTTGGGCCTCCCTTGGCGACCGCCACCGCTGAGGGCGGTGATTACTGCCATCGATCGAGGCTTCCTGGGGTCCGCGGAGCCGCGTCTGTCGCGGGCAGGCGGCTGGTGCAGTACGTCCCACGGTCTCGGAGCTTCACTGCTACTTGCTTTTCAGTCTCTGTCGCGGGGCCTCCGAGCAGTCACGTGGCCCGGCTTCTCCCGCATCCCTGGGCCTCCGGCCTCCTCCCGCCCGCAGACGCGCAAATGTGGACACCCCGGGTCAGCACGGTCACCTAACTGAGACCCAGGACGGGAGAGAAAGTCACGGAAGTGCCCCCGCTTGCTCGACATTCCAGACGGAACCAAAAAACCCAAACCCGGATTTTTCCTCACTTCTGGGGACAGTCCTGGAAGTGGCCCGGTCCAGGCACGGGGAGGATTTTCGAGAACCGGCCGCTCTCAGCCCGCCTCCACCCAGCCCGGTAGCTCCGACCTCCGCCGGCGTCTCGCACGCCGGGAGCCGGGCTGCTCTGGGCAGATGCCGCGGGGCCGGGCCGCGGGCAGGGCTCGGAACTTGGGGCCGGCCCGGTCCTCCCGGGGGACGCGCAGAGGCTCGGGAAGGAGGCGAGTCTCCTCCAGGCCCAACGGCGCGCGTGTTCGTGTTCCCGTCGAGAGCCCGTTGGGCTTGGGTTTGCAAAGTATGGCTCTGTGCGCCGCGCGAGGCCCACTCACCAGCCTTTGCGGCCTGGACTGGGCTCTGGGGCCCCCACCTGCCACCTTCGCTCCTCCAAGTGTCCCGCAGGCTCACACCGGTGCCGGTTCCGTCTCCTCCAGGCAGCCGGCGTGGGGTTCGCTCTCCCGGCTGGGCGCAGACGGACACCGACCCTTCCCTCCCTTCGCCCGCAGTCACCTTCCTCTGCTCTGGAATTAGTTTGGGGGCTCTGTGACTTGGGGCTCTTGTTTCTCCTTTATTGCATGTGTTGCAATTTCTTCTCTCTCTTCTTTGTCTTTTGACTTCTTTGTGTTCTGTTAGAAATATTAAATCTCGGGTGCCCGGGGGGCTCAGTCGGTGAAGCGTCTGCTTTCGGCCCAGGTCGTGGTCCCAGAGTCCCGCGATCGAGTCCCACATCGGACTCCCTGCTTGAGCCTCTGCCTCTGCCTCTCACGAATAAATGAATAAAATCTTTTTTAAAAACAGAAATATTAAATCTTGATATTATACTGTCTTTTCCCCTGTGGTGTCTGGCTTTTCTGTTTCAGTGAAAAACCTTCCTCCAGTCCAGAGGTCATTCAGATCCTCCCCTTTCCTTCTCACGTCGTTGGCAATTTGCTTGTTTACGAGGAAACCTGTAAGCCCCGTCCAGGGAGAGTGGACATTTTTATAGTAAGTAGGTATTTCCTCAAGGTGCGTGGTCCAACCAGGGGTCAAGATTGGCTTTAAGCCGCTGAGTAAAACTGCGTACGTCTTGCAGATCGTGTGGTTTCTTCTGAAGTCCCCGGCTGGGCATCAGATGGTCCTGTCGTGCTTGTGACTGAAGATGTTCCCGATTCCTGTCTTCCAGTCTCCAGGCGCGTGTGCCTGTTTTAAGCAGTCGGGCTTTATACGATGTCTGAATCTGCTCCGCCCGATAACACAATACCACAGGCTGGGCATCCTACAGCAACCGGAATTTATTTCCTCCCAGTTCTGGAGGCTAAGTCCAAGATGAAGGTGCCCCTGCTTCAGTTTCCGGGGAGGGCCCTCTCACTGGTCTGTAGACGGCTGCCTTCTCCGCGTGGGCCTGCCTGCTGGGGCCGTAGGCTCTGCTGTCCCTTCTTACAAGGACACGATCCTGCCGTGGGGACCAACCCCCACCGCCTCATCTAAGCCTAACCACCCCCGCCCTCCTTCCAAACACTGTCACGCTGGGGCAAGTCCTCCACGTATGAAGAGGGGCACACACAGTTCCATCCCTAACATAATTAGCTTGAAACGAGCTGCCTTACCAAGGTCTCTAATCAGTTCTGATCATTCTTTTGGCTGGTATGCCTGGGACTTCAAATCACACAATCACGTCACCTAAATATAATTTTGTCTCCTTTCCCTAAGACTCTGTTTTCCTGCATCATTATTATTACTATCACCATTATTATTATTATTATATTGTTTGCTTAACGAGAACTACAAAACAAGCGGAAGAACAGAGGCACCCAGACTTGTTCCTGATGTGAATGTGGGTGGTTTTGTTTTTTGTTTTTTTGTTTTTTTTAAGATTTTATTTGACAGACAGAGATCACAAGCAGGCAGAGAGAGGGGGAAGCAGGCTCCGTGCTGAGCAGAGAGCCCGATGTGGGGCTCGATCCCAGGACCCTGAGATCATGACCTGAGCCGAAGGCGGAGGCGTAAACCACTGAACCACCCAGGTGCCCCTGAATGTGGGTGGTTTTAAGACTTCCGTGTGTAATACACTCGCCGTCTGTGTTTGATACACTGTCTTCATGAAAGTGGGCGAGCCCCTTCCGTGTCCGTTGTACTTAGAATTGGCTGAATTGTCCCCACGTGTTGAGGGCCCGTGGAGATGCCCGCGCGGCTTCCCCTCTGCACTGAGGTCACCTTGGCGGGCGGGTTCCTGACGTGGGGCCTGCTCGGTCAGGCCGGTCGTGCATTCTCACGCTGTGGGATCTGATTTGCTGTTACTTATATCCCTGCTGTGTCCTGTTGGGACCCTATCGGCTTCAAGCATCCGAAGCGCGACTGGGAGAGTAACTGGGATGGAAAGGAGCCAGAAACCAGAGGAGGCGCCGGGCCCGGGGCCTCTGCCACGCTCAGCATGTCCGTGCTTTCCCCTGAGTCCCAAGGTGACCACACCGTTCTCGGCGCTGCACCTGTAACGACAGCGTCCAGAGGCGGCGAGACACTGTCTTCTCCTGTGGGGCTCTCCCATGCGTACCCGGAAGACTTTCCTCTTGACCAGCGGAGTCCTCAGCCTCTGGGTGCAGATCAGTGACTGGCGGAAGTCCCGTAGGGACCTCTGTGGCTCACCGTGTCCTCCTGGCGTCTGGGCAGCGAGTCTGAGTGCTGCGCCCAGCTTCTGCCAGCAGCCCCTCCCCATGGTGCCCGCTCCCTTCCGTTACACCCCAGTGGTCTGCGCCTTCTGGTGCTGAGCCTGGCCATCCTTCCTAGACAGGACAGGAGCCTGGGAGCAGGTATCCTGCTCCCCAGGTGGTCTGGGGACAAATAATAACCATGTCACTCCTCGTGGCTGAACAGCTGTGTCCGGAGCCCACGCAGTCAGAAGCCGGTCCTCGTTGCCGCGATCTCTGTTTGCACTGATGGGCCCTCTCGAGGACTTGGCAACGTTGTGTTTTCCCGAACACTCAGCATTTCAGCTACATGACTGATGCCAACTTTTACTCTTTATTCGTTTCCTCTTCGTACTTTGTGAATTTCTGTCATATACGCTCACACATATGTATAGGCAGCAAACCCACCTAAGTTTACAGAATTGCCTCCGGTTTATTATTATTCCATTCCTTTCCTTTAACGTTATTTACTTTCCAGTTACATCTTAGGTAATGTGCAGTTTGTGGTTTAACTTCCTTTCCATTCAAACCTTGTTTTAGAAAGATGTCCTCACTTCCAAATGGTTATGTTTTCCTTTGAATGTCTTTTGTTGCCAATTTCTAAACATTCGCTGTCTAAAACACAGGCTTTGGGATGGCTTCATTACTGAAGATGCCCGGGGTCACCGAGCACAGCCTTCTGCTAGAACTGCTTAGCGAAGGAGCAGCCTCCCCAGGGCACCCGCTGCCCCCTCCAGGGGCGACCCCTGTGACCCCTGGGGCTGGTGAGCCGGGATGTTGATTCCCACGGTTCTGGACGACATGCTTCTGCTGCCGGAGGGCTGTTTCCTAATTTCGGGGTTACTGGTTGACTTAGCCTCAGGAGGATGAAGCTAAGCATGTCTCCCCTGCACTTGGCCTGTCCCCTCAGCCTTCACCTCTCCCCTCCTCCTCATAGAATCCGGTGATAACTGCCCTGAGGTCAGGATGCCAGGAGGACGTGTGATTACATTATTAGGGCTGGAAAAGGAATGCACAGCTGAGTCAGGTGAGTCTGTGATTAGTTTTCATTTTCCCTCCAGTTACCCGCCGTCTTGTTTTGCTGCTCTCCTGTGTCAGATGGCCAGGGCCGGCCAAGCGGCTTAGCTTACAGGTTTAGCCCCGCCCCTGCAGGCGCCGGCTTGCGTGCGGGGGGGGGGGGGGGGGGGGGGGG
>ML093501.1:54251-110751 GCA_003697995.1 Taxidea taxus jeffersonii | reverse complement strand
TTCTCTTTCTTCTTCTTCTGGAATCCCAATTATTCTAATGTTGTTTCGTCTTATGGCATCACTTATCTCTCGAATTCTCCCCTCGTGGTCCAGTAGTTGATTGTCTCTCTTTTGGTCTGCTTCATTATTCCCTGCCATTTGGTCTTCTATATCACTAATTCTGTCTTCTGCCTCATTTATCCTAGCAGTAAGAGCCTCCATTTTTGATTGCACCTCATTAATAGCTTTTTTTATTTCAACTTGATTAGACTTTATTTCTTTTATTTCTCCAGAAAGGGTTTTTATTTCTCCTGACAGGGTTTCTCTAATATCTTCCATGCCTTTTTCGAGCCCGGCTAGAACCTTGAGAATCATCATCCTGAATTCCAGATCTGACATATTACCAATGTCTGTATTGATTATGTCCCTAACCTTCGGTGTTGTCTCCTGCTCTTTTTTTTGTGGTGAGTTTTTCCGCCTTGTCATTTTGTCCAGATAAGAATCCACTGTTCTCCTTGTTAAGTGAACTTGGTCTTGGCTGTATTTCTTTAGTCTTCTGGGGGAGGGGCCTGTTGTAGTGATTCTCAGGTGTCTTTGCCCGAGGCAGAGTTGCACCGCCCTTACCAGGGGCCGGGCTAAGTAATCCTCTCAGGTTTGCTTTCAGGAGCTTTTGTTCCCTTAACGGGCTTTCTGTAGAGTTCTGGAGGACGGGAATGACAATGGCGGCCTCCCAATCTCCGGTTCAGAGGAGCGGAGGGCTAGGGGCCCCAGTCTTCAGCGCGCCTTCAGGGAAAAGCGTTTAATCCCTCCAGACTCCCTCGCCCACGTTTGCGCTGGAGAGTGCGCGCGCGTGTCGGCCCGCAATCCCGCAGACACTGCGCGCCAGCAGACACCGCCGGCCCGCGAAAAGCGTTTAATCCCTCCAGTCTCCCTCGCCCACGTTTGCGCCGGAGAGTGCGCGCGCGCGTCGGCCTGCAGACACAGCGCGCCAGCAGACACCGCCGGCCCGCGATAAGCGTTTAATCTCTCCAGTCTCCCTCGCCCACGTTTGCGCAGGAGAGTGCGTGCGCGCGTCCGCTCGCAGACACCGCGCGCCAGCAGACACCGCAGGCCCGCAGACCCCGCGGGCCCGCCGACACTGCGCGCACCCGCAGACCGCGCGCGCCTGCAGACCGCGCTCCGAGAAAATCGTGCCTAAGCAGTCCCGTCTCACTGGCTTCTGGGAGTGCTCCGAGCTCACCCAGCCTGTGATCAAGCGTCTCTGTCTCTGGCAGAGTCCCACCTGGAGTCTCCGGAGCCCGTAGATCCCTGAGCTCTCCCGGGTCGGAGTCTCCCCGGATCTTGTGGGGACCCCTCGCACAGAGCACCGGCCAGTGCCACAGAGCACCGGTCTGTGTCACAGACCACTAGGAAATCTCGGCTCTGTTTCCGCAGCCGATTTCCCCGCTCTAATACCTGTGAGCTCTGCGACACTCAGACACCCCCGATCCTTCTGTGACCCCGTGGGACCTGAGTCCACGCTGTCCCCACGAGGTCTTCACCCCAGTTTAGCCTCTGGAGCGATGTCCCTCCGTGGAGCCGACTTTTAAAAGTTCTGATTTTGTGCTCCGCCGCTTGCCGGGAGCCGGCCCCTCCCCCTGGGGTCTATCTTCCCGTCGCGTTGGATTCACTTCTCCGCTGGTCCTACCTTTCAGAAAGTGGTCGATTTTCTGTTCCTAGAATTGTTGTTTTTCTTCTCTTCGATCTTCTGTTGGATTTGTAGGTGTTCGGAATGGTTTGATAGGCTATCTAGCTGATCTCCTGCTGGCTGATGTCGTCTCAGCCTCCTACTTCTCCGCCATCTTGACTCCTCCCCCCTTCACTTACTATTTTGTACCTCCTCTACAGAAGTCTCCACTGACAGCTTACTTCATACAGGGTCACCTTGAGGAGAGAGAAGACTCTGGTAGAATATATCCCTCTCCTCTATATGCAGACCTGTCTCTATACCACTCTCAAGCTGTGCTGGAATGTCCTCTTAAGCAACAACAACAACAACAAAAAAAACAAAAAACCTTCTACAAATTCTTTCCTGCCTATGGGTATCTGCTCAGGTACATGCTCTCCAGGGTTTTTGCCCTGGCCAGGCAAGTCAAGGTGGAGCAAGTTCACTGACTCCCTTGAATCCACAGCCCTTACCAGGATCTTGTTTATTTGCACAGTCATGTTATATCCTTCATTGTGTCTAACTTTATTCTTTGTATATACATAAGGATTTTTCTTCTAAAAAATTTGGGGTACAACTTCTTCTAATAGAACAAAATATACCCAAAATCTAGCTCCAGGCTTGTTCTAGTCTCCAGCCCCAGCAAATTCTCTTCACATGCTTTTTCTTTATTCTCCCAACCAAGTTACTTTATAAACTCCTTTTTTAGAAACTAAAAAATTTTTTTTCATGTTTATACACATATTCCATCCCTTCATTGTTTACACCCTTATATATGTTATTCATTCTTTAAAATTACGGGAGGTAATTTCTTCTAAGAGACCAAAATACTCCCAAAATTAAGTGAGTGACCCTGTTCTAGTCACCAGTCTAATATATATCTTTTTTTTCTTTTTTTTTTTTCCATATTTCTTTTCTTTTTTTAATTTTGTTTTTCTCTGAACTTTTTATCCCCTTTCTCCCCCCCACGATTTGGGGTCTCTTCTGATTTGGTTAAAGCACATTTTCCTGGGATCTTTGCCACCCTTTTAATATTCTATTTGCTCCTTCATATATTCTTATCTGGACAAAATGATAAGGCGGTAAAACTCACCACCAAAAAAAAGAACAAGAGGCAGTACTGAAGGCTAGGGACCTAATCAATATGGACATTGGTAATATGTTAGACCTAGAGTTCAGAATGATGATTCTCAAGGTTCTAGACAGTCCCCAAAAAGGCATGGAAGATATTAGAGAAACCCTATATTTTATTTCTCCAGAGAAATAAAAGCACTTTCTGGAGAAATAAAATAAATAAAATCTAACCAAGTTGAAATTTAAAAAGCTATTAATGAGGTGCAATAAAAAATGGAGGCTCTTACTGCTAGGATAAGTGAGGCAGAAGAAAGAATCAGTGATATGGAAGACCAAATGACAGAGAATAAAGAAGCTGAGCAAAAGAGAGACAAACAAATACTGGACCACGAGGGGAGAATTCGAGAGATAAGTGACACCATAAGATGAAACAACATTAGAATAACTGGGATTCCAGAAGAAGAGAGAGGGGAGCAGAAGGTATATTGGAGAGAATTATTATACAGAATTTTGCTAATATGGCAAAGGAAACAAGCATCAAAATCCAGGAGGTGCAGAGGACCCCCCTCAAAATCAATAAGAATAGGCCCACACCCCATCATATAATAGTAAAATTCACAAGTCTTAGCGACAAAGAGAAAATCCTGAAAGCAGCCCCAGACAAGAAGTCTGTAACATACAATGGTAAAAATATCAGAATGACAGTGGACTTATCCACAGATACCTGGAAGGCCAGAAAGAAGGGCATGATATATTCAGAGCACTAAACGAGAAAAACATGGAGCCAGGAATACTATATCCAGCTAGCCTATCATTGAAAATAGAAGGAGAAATAAAAAGCTTCCACAACAAACAAAAACTGAAAGAATTTACAAACACCACACCAGCTCTACAGGAAATATTGAAAGGGGTCCTCTAAGCAAAGAGAGGCCCTCAAAGTAGTAGATCAGAAAGGAACAGAGACAATATACAGTAACAGTCACGTTGCAGGCAATACAATGGCACTAAATTCATATCTCTCAATAGTTACCCTGAATGTAAATGGACTATATGCCCCCATCAAAAGACACAGGGTATCAGAATGGATGAAGAAAGAAAATTCATCAATATGCTGCCTACAAGAAATATATTTTAGACCTGAAGACACCTCCAGATTGAAAGTGAGGGGGTGGAAAACAATTGACCATGCTAACGGATATCAAAAGAAAGCTGGGGTGGCAATCCTTAGATCAGATCAATTAGATTTTAAGCCAAAGACTATAATAAGAGATGAGGAAGGACACTATTCATACTCAAAGGGTCTGTCCAACAAGAAGATCTAACAATTTTAAATATCTATGCCCCTATCATGGGAGAAACCAACTATATAAACCAATTCATTGCAAAATCATAGAAACACATCGACAATAATACAATAATAGTAGGGGACTTTAACACTCTCCTCACTGAAATGGACAAATCATCCAAGCAAAAGATCAACAAGGAAATAAAGGCCTTAAATAGCACACTGGACCAGATGTATTCAGAACATTCCATCCCAAAGCAACAGAATACACATTCTTCTCTAGTGCACATGGAACATTCTCCAGAATAGATCACATCCTGGGTCATAAATCAGGTCTCAACCAGTACCAAAGATTGGGATCATTCCCTGCATATTTTCAGACCACAATGCTCTGAAGCAAGAACTCAATCACAAGAAGAAATTTGGAAAGAGCCCAAATACATGGAGATGAAACAGCATCCTTCCAAAGACTGAATGGGTCAACCAGGAAATTAAAGAAGAATTGAAAAAATTCATGAAAACAAATGATAATTAAAACACAACGGTTCAAAACTGGTGGGACACAGCAAAGGCAGTCCTGAGAGGAAAATATATAGTGACATAAGCCTTTCTCAAGAAACAAGAAAGGTCTCAAATACACAACCTAACCCTACACCTAAAGGAGCTGGAGAAAGAACAGCAAAGAAAGCCTAAACCAGCAGGAGAAGAGAAATAATAAAAATCTGAGCAGAAATCAATGAAATAGAAACCAAAAAAACAATGGAACAACTCAATGAAACTAGGAGCTCGTTCTTTAAAAGAATTAATAAGATAGACAAACCTCTGGCCAGACTTATCAAAAAGAAAAGAGAAAGGGGGCGCCTGGGTGGCTCAGTGGGTTAAAACCGCTGCCTTCGGCTCGGGTCATGGTCCCGGGGTTGTGGGATCGAGCCCTGCATCGGGCTCTCTGCTCTGTGGACAGCCTGCTTTCTCCTCTCTCCTCTGCCTCTCTGCCTACTTGTGATCTCTGTCTATCAGGTAAATTAAAAAAAAAGAAAAAGAGAGAGAGAGAGAAAGGACCCAAATAAAAGAAAAGATCACAACCAACACCAAAGAAATATGAACAATTATAAGAAGATACTATGAGCAACTGTACGCCAATAAAGTTGACAATCTGGAAGAAATGGATGCATTCCTAGAGACAAATAAACTCCCAAAACTGAACCAGGAAGAAATAGAAAACCTGAACAGACCCATAACCAGTAAGGAGATTGAAACAGTCATCAAAAATCTCCAAACAATAGCCAAGTGCCTGACAGCATCCTAGGGGAATTCTACCAAACATTTAAAAAAGAATTAATTCCTACTCTCCTGAAACTGTTCCAAAAAATAGAAATGGAAGGAAAACTTTCAAACTCATTTTATGAGGCCAGCATCACCTTGATCCCAAAACCAGACAAGGACTCCATCAAAAAAGATAATTACAGACCAATATCCCTGATGAACACAGATGCGAAAATTCTCACCAAAATACTAGCCATTAGGATCCAAGAGTATCTTAAAAGGATTATTCACCCGGACCAAGCGGGATTTATTCCAGGGCTGCAAGGTTGGTTCAACATCTGCAAATCAACCAATGTAATACAATGCATTAATAAAAGAAAGAGCAAGAACCATATGATACCCTCCACAGATGCTGAAAAAGCCTTTGACAAAGTACAGCATCTCTTCCTAATCAAAACTCTTCAAAGTGTAGGGATAGAGAGCACATACCTCAATATTATCAAAGCCATCTATGAAAAACCCACCGCAAATATCATTCTCAATAGAGAAAAACTGAGAGCTTTCCCCTATGGTCAGGAATACGGCAGGGATGTCCATTATCACCACTGGTATTCAACATAGTACTAGAAGTCCTAGCCTCAGCAATCAGACAACAAAAAGAAATTAAAGGCATCCAAATTGGCAAAGAAGAAGTCAAACTATCACTCTTTGCAGATGATATGATACTATATGTAGAAAACCCAAAAGGCTCCACTCCAAAACTGCAAGAGCTTGTACAGGAATTCAGTAAAGTGTCAGGATATAAAATCAATGCACAGAAATCAGTTGCATTTCTTTACACCAACAACAAGACAGAAGAAAGACAAATTAAGGAGTCAATCCCATTTACAATTGCACCCAAAACCAAAGACACCTGGGAATAAACCTAACCAAAGAAGCAAAGAATGTATACTGAGAAAACTATAAAGTACTCATGAAAGAAATTGAGGAAGACCCAAAGAAGTGGAAAAATGTTCTATGCTCATGGACTGAAAGAACAAATACTGTGAACATGTCTATGCTACCTAAAGCTATCTACACATTTAATGCAATCCCTATCAAAATCCCATCCATTTTTTTCAAAGAAATGGAACAAATAATCCTAAAATTTATATGGAACCAGAGAAGACCTCTTATAGCCAAAGGAATATTGAAAAAGAAAGCCAAAGTTGGTGGCATCACAGTTCCAGACTTCAAGCTCTATTACAAAGCTGTCATCATCAAGACAGTATGGTACTGCCACAAAAACAGACACATAGATCAATGGAACAGAATAGAGAGCCCAGAAATAGACCCTCAACTCTATGGTCAACTAATCTTCGACAAAGCAGGAAAGACTGTCCAATGGAAAAAAGACAGCCTCTTCAATAAACGGTGTTGGGAAAATTGGACAGCCACATGCAGAAGAATGAAACTGGACCATTTCCTTACACCACACACGAAAACAGACTCAAAATGGATGAAGGACCTCAATGTGAGAAAGGAATTCATCAAAATCCTTGAGGAGCACAGAAGCAGCAACCTCTCTGACCTCAGCCGCAGCAACTCCTTCCTAGGAACAACGCCAAAGGCAAGGGAAGTGAGGGCAAAAATGAACTATTGGGATTTCACCAAGATCAAAAGCTTTTGCACAGCAAAGGAAACAGTTAACAAAACCAAAAGACAACTGACAGAATGGGAAAAGATATTTGCAAATGACATATCAGATAAAGGGCTAGTATCCAAAATCTATAAAGAGCTTAGCAAACTCAACGCCCAAAGAACAAATAATCCAATCAAGAAATGGGCAGAGGACATGAACAGACATTTCTGCAAAGAAGACATCCAGATGGCCAACAGACACATGACAAAGTGCTCCAAAATCAAAACCACAATGAGATACCACCTCACACCAGTCAGAATGGCTAAAATTAACAAGTCAGGAAATGACAGATGCTGGCGAGGATGCGGAGAAAGGGGAACCCTCCTACACTGTTGGTGGGAATGTAAGCTGGTGCAACCACTCTAGAAAACAGCATGGAGGTTCCTCAAAAAGTTGAAAATAGAGTTACCCTATGACCCGGCAATTGCACTAGTGGGTATTTACCAGTAGTAAAAGATACAAACGTAGTGATCCGAAGGGGAAGGTGCACTGGAACGTTTATAGCAGCAATGTCCACAACACCCAAACTATGGAAAGAACCTAGATGTCCATCAACAGATGAATGGATAAAGAAGAGGTGGTATATATATACAATGGAATACTATGCAGTCATGAAAAGAAACGAAATCTTGCCACTTGTGATGATGTGGATGGAACTAGAGGGTATTATGCTGAGTGAAATAAGTCAATCGGAGAAAGACAACTATAATATGATCTCCCTGATATGAGGAAGTGGAGATGCAACGTGGGGGGTTTGGGGGGGAGGAAAAGAATAAGCAAAACAAGATGGGATCAGGAGGGAGACAAATCATAAGAGGCTCTTAATGTCAAAAAACAAACTGAGGGTTGCTGGGGGGGGACGGGAGAGGGTGGTGGGGTTATGGACATTGGGGAGGGTATGTGCTATGGTGAATGCTGTGAAGTGTGTAAACCTGGCGATTCACAGACCTGTACTCCTGGGGCTAATAACATATTATATTTTAAAAAATGATATACTGCCGTTTACAAAATATGGGTGGACTCAGAAGGTACTAAGGTAAGTGAAACAAGTCAGAAGAACACAAATACCATGATTTCAATTATATATGGAATCTAAAAAACAAAGAAACAAACCAAAAACTGGACCTTTAAATACAAAGAACAAACAGGTTGTTGCCAAAGGAGAGGTATGTGGGGGGTTGGGTAAAATACATGACGGGCAGTAATGTTTTTACTGGTAAAAACATCCAGTATAAAATAAATAAGTGACAGGGATGAATGTACAAGATAGGGAATATAGTCAATAATACTGTGATACCACTGTATGGTAACTATACTTATTGTGGTAAGCACTAACGGTATAGAATTGTTGAATCAATATGCTATTCACCTGAAACTGATATGACACTGTATGTTAATTATATCTTAACTTAAAAAAGGAAAAGAAGCATATAGAAATATCTCCAAAGTAGGCAAAAGCCCCTACAATTTGTGCTAAATTTTGGTAAAAACAGCCTTCTATAACTGTTTTCCTAATTAGGAAGACGTATAATCATGTATACAAGATTATACATGAAATATCTTTTTCAGGACCATTAGCAAAAGGAATAGAGGGTAAGAAATGGGGGAAAATAAAATAGAAGGCAGAGTTCCAATGAGCATATTCTTAAAACAATTTGGAAAATGACAGAAAAAGCTAAAGTAAAATATATCCACCCCTGAGCAACATGTTCTTCTGTCGTTTTTGACTTGGCCGCAGGCAGGATATGAAGTGGGGATGGGAGGTAGGATTAGAGAGTAAAAGACTCATGTAGGAACTGCTGGTAAAACCAGGTGAGATAATATCAATATTTTCTTTATATTATGGCAGGAAATTATCATGGGTACAATAAAGTTTTAGGAAAGGAATTTGGAAAATATTTCTGGATATACACAGGAATATTCCCTTAAGTTGAATCTATGAGGGACAAAAGTTACCGGAAGCTCTGGAAACTATGGGACCCAGGGAGCTGGTGTAAATGATTTAAAATTTAGACAACTTAGATAAGGGATAAAGATATAGATATAGAAAAATAAAATTCTCCTTTGCATTAAAATTACCTCCAAAAGGTAAAACATTTCTTTAAAGTGAGAAATGAAGTTTTGGAAATGAACGGTAAATTGAACTTGGCCTTGTATATTATTGCAATATAAATCCATACAATATATTTTTTATCTACTTTCAAGGTCTTTGAAGCAAAAACAAAAACAAAAACCACCTATATATCTCAAAAGCCCTAAATTACAACCAAAGTCAGTATTATTTTCCCTACATGTTTTAAGTTGCTTAAATAAGAATTCTTCTATTACAAGAGATCTTTAATAACATAAATGTCACAAATGGAAAGAAAACACTGTGTTACTTCATAGGCTTCCTGTGACAACTGAATGAAATAATGTATGCAAGCATGTCAGGGAAAGTTGTATATCAGTACACTGATTCAACCCAACTGTTCTAGGACCAACTGGGTATACAACAATTCAATTTTCATCCTAACTTTTCTAAGACAGTAATTCCCACACATTAAGGTCAAAGTATGGCACAAAACTGTCCTTACTTTTAATACCAGCCACAAGTTTTCATGTATTCCCATGCTGACTAGCTACAACCCCACGATGTTTGATAATTTACTACTACAACAACTCAGAGAACTCAAGGAACAAGTGACAAGAAACTATAGTTTTCTTATAAAGAATACACACAGAATGGAGTCTGGTAGGATACCAGATATACTGCTCCCATGGCCTTTCCATGTAGAATCAGACCCTGTCACCCTCCCAGTAGTTTGATATACTCACTAGTCAAGAAGGGCCAGAGCTTCAGTGTTCACAATTTCTACTGGAGGTTCACTACTTAGGAACAATTGCTTAAATGACTGGCCTGACTATATATCAGCCAAATGAAAGTCTCAATCTCCTCTGTCCTTGATGTTTCTAACCCTAACCTAAAGCTATTTAGAGGCCTACTTCATCAGCATAAAGAAGACATCCTATCCCGCAGGAACTTCCACAGGTATGTAAAGCTCTGTAGTACAAACTGGGGACAAAGACTAGATGTATTCTTTCTTATACCACGGACACACCTGAAGTTAAATCCCACCTCTTCCACCTACCAGCTAGAATCCTTAGATAGTTTAACTACCTTTCAGGTCTGCTGCTTACATCTCTGTAAAATAAGAACAATGCTAGATGCAATGTGCAACTATACAAAAAATTAACTAAAATAAGCAAGAAGATGCCAGACACAGAAGAATGAGCATAAGTTTTATCAGTCTTATACTCAATTCAGGTCATTGTACTAATTAGCTATGTAAATCTTGAGCTATTCTTTTTATTTCCTAAGTCAAAGTTGCTTGCTTGCTTCTTTTTTTTTTCTTTTCCAAAGTTGCTTTCATAAGAAAAATTCTAACATATCTACCTCACATTCTGGGTAAAAATAGGACTACTCCAAGCTGTTATAAGAAAACATCATCCATTATTATACCCACAGCAATGGACAGATTATCTAAGCAGATCAGCAAGGAAACAAGTGCTCTGAATGACACACTGTCCCAGATGGACTTCACAGATATATACAAAGCATTTCATCCTAAAGCAACAGAATACCCATTCTTTTAGAGTCCACATGGATCACTCTTCAGAAGAAATCACATACTGGGTCATGAATCAGGTCTCAACCAAAACAAAAAGACTGGAGTTATTCCCTGCATATTTTCAGACCACAATGCTTTGAAACTTGAATGCAATCACTAAAGGAAATTTGGAAGGAACTCAAACACTTAGAGGTTAAAGAGCATCCTACTAAAGAATGAATGAGTCACCCAGGAAATTAAAGAAAATTTTTAAAAATTCATGGAAACTAGTGAAAATGAAAATACAATACGTCAAAACCATTAGAATACAACAAAGGTAGTCCTAGGAAGGAAGTACATAGCAATGCAATCTCTCTCAAAAAATTAGAAAAGTCTCAAATACACGAGCTAAACCTACACCTAAAGGAGCTAAAGAAAGAATAGCAAATAAAGCCTAAATCAAGCAGGAAAAGAGAAAAAACAAAGATTAGAGCAGAGATCAATGAAAACAGAAATTGGTTCACTGAAAGAATTAATAGGATTGATAAACCCCTAGCCAGGTTTATCAAAAAGAAAATAGAAATTAAATTCTCTTATAAAGAGACCCAAATTAATAAAATCATGAATGAAAGAGGAGAAATCATGATCAACACCAAGAAAATACAAACAATTTTAAGAACCTATCATGCCAGTAAATTAGGGAATCTGGAAGAAGTGGATGCATTCCTGGAAATTTATAAACTACCAAAACTGAAAAGGAAGGAATATAAAACCTGAACAGACCCATAAGCAGCAAGAAATTGAAACAATAATTAAAAATATCCCCAAAGGGCGCCTGGTGGCTCAGTGGGTTAAAGCCTCTGCTTTTGGCTCAGGTCATGATCCCAGGGTCCTGGGATTGAGTCCCACATCGGGCTCTCTGCTCAGCAGGGAGCCTGCTTCCCTTCCTCTCTCTCTGCCTGCCTCTCTGCCTACTTGTGATCTCTACCTGTCAAATAAAAAGAAAAAAATATATATATATATGTCCCCCAAAAACAAGACTCCAGGGCCAGATAGTTTCCCAGGGGAATTCTACCAAACATTTAAAGAAGATTAATACCTATTCTTCTGAAGCTGTTTCAAAAAATAGAAAGGGAAGGAAAACTCCCAAACTCTTTTATGAGGCCAGCATTACCTTGATCCCAAAACCAGACAAAGACCCTATTATAAAGGAGAATTACAGACCCTGATGAATAAGGATGCAAAAATTCTCACCAAGATACTAGCCAATAGGATCCAACAGTACATCAAAAGGATTATTCACCACGACCAAGTGGGACTTATTCCTGCACTGCAAGGATGTTTCAATATTTGCAAATCAATCAATGATACATGACATTAATAAAAGAAAGGACAAGAACCATATGATCCTCTCAACTGATGCAGAAAAAGATTTGACAAAATACAGCATCCTTTCTTGATTAAAATTCTTCACAGTGTAGGGATAGAAGAAACATACCTAAATATCATAAAAGCAATATATGAAAACCCCACACCAAATATCATCTTCAATGGGGAAAATCTGAGAGCAAAAAGCTTCCCAGGGCAGGAACACAACAGGGATGCCCACTCTCACCACCGTTGTTCAACATAGTACTAGAAGTCTAAGTCTCATCAATCAGACAACAAAAAGAAATAAAAGGCATCCAAATTGGCAAAGTAGAAGTCAAACTCTCACTCTTTGCAGATGACATGATAATTTATGTGGAAAACCCAAAAGACTCCACCCCAAAGTACTACAGTTCATACAGGAATTCAGCAACATGCCAGGGTATAAAATCAATGCAGAGAAATCACTTTCACTTCTATACACTAACAAGAAGACTGAAGAAAGAGAAATTAAGGAATCAATTCCATTTACAATTGCACCAAAAAACCATAACGTAACAGGGAACCCAGAAATGGACCCTCAACAATATGGTCAACTAATCTTTGACAAAGCAGGGAAGAATACTGAATGGAAAAAAGGACAGTCTCCTCTTCAATAAATGGTGCTGGTAAAATTAGATAACCACATGGATAGAATGAAACGACCTATTTCTTACACCATACAGAAAGATAAACTCAAAATGCGTTAAAGACCTCAATTTGAGACAGGAATCCATCAGAATCCTAGAGAAGGACACAGGCAGCAACCTCTTTGACCTTTGCTGCACCAACTTCTTTTTAGTCAAGTCTCCAAAGGCAAGGGAAACAACAGGACAAATGAATTATTGGGACTTTACCAAGATAAAAAGCTTCTGCACAGCAATGGAAACAGTCAACAAAATTAAAAGGCAAGTTACAGCATGGGAGATATCTGCAAATGACATTAGATAAAGGGCTAGTCATCAAGATCTATAAAGAACTTATCAAATTCAACACCCAAGAAAACAAAAAAATCCAGTCAAGAATCAGGCAGAAGACATGACTAGACATTTCTCCAAAGAAGACATACAAATGGCCAACAGACACATGAAAAAATGCTCCACATCACTTGCCCTCAGGAAAAGACAAATCAATACCACAACGAGATACCACCTTATACCAGTCAGAATGGCTAAAATTAACAAGACAACAGATGTTGGTGAGGTTGTGTTGGTGGGAATGCAAACTGGTACAGCCACTCTAGAAAATAGTATGGAGGTTCCTAAGTGAAAAATAGAGCTACCTTATGACCCAGCAATTGCAGTACTGGGTATTTACCCCAAAGATACAGATGCAATGATCCAAAGAGGCACTTGCACCACATATATTCACAGCAGCAATGTCCACAAGAACCAAACTATGGAAAGAGCTGAGATGCCCATCAAGAGATGAAATGATAAAAAAGATGTGGTATATATATGTATATACATATATATATATATATATATACATACACACACACACATACATACATACATACAGTGGAATATTACTTAGCTATTAGAAAGGATGTATACTTACCATTTACATCAACATGGATAGAACTGGAGGGGATTATTATGCTCAGTGAAATGAGTCAGTCAGAGAAAGACAATTATCATATGGTTTCACTCATATGTGGAATATAAGAACAGGGCAGAAGACCACTGGATAAGGAGGGAAAGCTAAATGTAAAGTCATCATAGAGGGAGACAAACCATGAGAGACTCTTTTTTTTAAAGCTTTTGTTTATTTATTATTTTTTTTATTTGACATATAGAGATCACAAGTAGGCAGAGAGAGGCAGGCAGAGAGAGAGAGGGAGAAGCAGGCTCCCCACTGAGCAGAGAGCCAAAAGTGGGGCTCAATCCCAGGATCCTGAGATCACGACCCGAGCCAAAAGCAGAGGCTTAACCCACTGAGCCATTCAGGCGCCCCCATGAGAGACTCTTAACTATAGGAAATAAACTGAGGGTTGCTGGAGGGGAGGTGGGTGGAGGGATGGGGTAACTGGGTGATGGACATTAAGAAGGGCATGTGATGTGATCTGATGATCACTGGGTGTTATATGTAACTGGTAAACGAACACTTAAAAAAAAAAAAAACCCACTATCCACTGACAATAACTAAAATAAAACACTACATCAAAAGTAGAAACGGAGAAAAATGAACACAAAAGAGAATACAGGAATAGATACTCACATGTAAGCTAATATATCACAAATTCAATGTGACAAAATAGGGGAAAAATGAATCAATAGTTAATAAATGTTCCTAGGGAAAGGACATAATTAGACTCGAACTTAAATTCACACCACAGTAAAATCCAAGTATGTTAAAGTATTTTAAATATTTTCAAATCCAAGTATTCTAAAAAAGATTAACAAAATAGAATGTTTGTCTCAATAACAATTACCTTAACTATGAAGAAACTTATGAAAGACTCTCCCATAGTAAAACTGTATGTTTTATGTGCCACTGTGCATACTTTTATAAAGCACTTACAGTTTTAAAGTATTTATATAAATGTCTGTAATAATTTTCCATATTATATATCCCCAAAGGGACATATAAAACATAATGAGAAACAAAAAGCAAGCAAAAATTTCAAGTTCACTAATATTTTTAAAATACTTATCAAAACAACTATTGTTCCATTCTATGTCATTAAATGAAAACAAGAAAGAAAATTACTTTCAATGCCATTTCCAACCTACAAGCATAGGTCTGATCTCTGGTGTCCTCTGTTCTTACCCACATACTTGCAGGGATTTCCTTTATTGAGGGTACTGAAAGGACACTGAAAGATTTAATGAAATTGGGAGTGGCATATATTAGTGAGTCTCTTTATTTTAAAAGTCATATTATTCTATATAAAATATAAAAGTATACAGCAATTTCTTGCTAACTATATAAAATCCTCCTCCTGCTACAAAATTTCGGTATGAATAATAGACTTTTGTAATACTCAGTTAACCAAAGTAGCCCAAAATGAAAGGATCTCACCTTCGGGCAAATATACAGCATATTCTTTCCCAAAAATGTTCATTTGGTTAGTATCTATTTACTTTCACTTGATTCCAAAGCTCCCTTCCCTAGAATTCCTTTCTAGCCATTTTCAATCCTATGAATTGCTTTCTTTGCTCATCTTTTCTACATCTCTCATTTGACTATAGATTCCCCCAAAATATTCTGTGAATAATTCATTTCTAAATAACAATACTTATTGGCATAGTCAAAATGCCAAATAAGATATGTGGCAGACATAGATGGATAACAGGATAAGAAACATACAAACAAACAAGGAAAGGTTACAGAAAAATATTTCTGATGTGTTTGATATCTTAAGGCATAAGTTCATTCACAGTCCTGTCTCTATTCTCACTGTTTCTACTCTAAGGAAATAATTAACCAGAAAAGAGATAAGTGCAAGTCTATATATCTATCTGTATGTAAATATCTTAATAAGAGTAAAAATGTATAATTCAATCCAATGAATATTAATTAACAAATATTTATTAAGTATCTATACATAGGGCTGGGAATAAAGTGAATAAAAAAAGACAAGTTCCCCATTTTTATACTGTAAGTGAAAGACAGATAATACATAAGTCATATATAAAAGTAATTTCTTAGGTGTGTCTGGGTGGCTCAGTCAGTTAAGCATCTACTTTTGGCTCATGTTATGATGTCAGGGTCCTGGACAGAGTCCCACATTGGGCTCCCTGCTCAGTGGGGAGTCTGTTTCTCCCTCTCCCTCTGCCCCTCCCCCTGTTTGTGCTTGTGCTGTCTCTCTCACCCTCAAAAATATAAAATATTTTTTAAAAATTAAAAATTAAAAAATAAAGGATGGGTTATTAGTGTACAACTATATTTAGAAGAAGCCAAAAACTGAACTTCTTTGAGAAACTGGGTCATATCTTCCCTTCAAAACTTCTAGTCATGTAAGACAATGTCCCAAATGTATGCATGCATTCATTGATCAAGCCCCATGATCTCTTCTGTGTTAGAAACTGTTTAACCAGTTGAGGGACAACACAAAATCATAACAGCCACTAAAATGGTAAACATGAGGAAGAACTGGAAAAAAGGCCCACAAAATTATACCATGACTAGATTATAATTATGCCAAGACTACATTTAGTCATGGATAAAAATTAAAGCAACAGTAAAAGAATGTAAATAGTTAAGTTATACTTGAGAGCTATTGCACTTAAAATTTTTTGTTTTGTCTTAAATAAAAACGGTGGGTTGTTTATTTCATCTCCCTAAACAGATCCTAAAAATGGTAAAGAATATCTTTATTTTGTGGGTTAAGTAAATATCCATTTTCATAGGCCTTAGTAGTAGATCTACGAATCTTCAGATGAATGAGAAAAATGTGGACATTATTAAGAAAAATAAAGGTTAACTTCATGAAAAGTATTATGAATAATTGCCATCTTCAATTATTTGTTTTCTTTGGCTACAATCAGAGAAACGTGGTAGGTAAATTAGTTTTCAATAGAAACATGGTTGTTTATTTCTCAATAAGAGCATGACCAGTTCTTCATAGAATCATGGTAAATTAGTTCTCAATAGGAACATGGTAAATTAGACATAAATAATATTATCAAAACAGATCTCAAATATATTTGGTTTCTTTTTACATAAAAAGGTGAATGATATTGTGTCAAGTGTTAATTATGAGTGGTGAATCATCTACAGAATATTTAAAGTAGAAATCAGCAAATACTACATATGAAATTATTTTAGCATGTGTTAAATCTATAAGTCCTTACCTATTGAAGGTTGTAATTATTAATGTCCTATCATAGTTCCTTTTTTCTACAACCCAGGACCCCTCACAGGCACTTTAACTGAGACAACATTCACAGATCTAGTCAAAAAACTTTTTTACTTCGTCATACTGAACAAATCACCCCTAAAATTTCACTCTTCAAAGTAAATAATACCTTAATGTAAAGTAGAACAATTCAAGCTCAACTGATTTTACTAGTTCCATCCTTTATAAACATTCCCTATTCTCAGTTGGCTACAATTTAGGCTAAAAGAATGCCAATGCTGACATCCCACCAACAACTTGGATCATACCCAATATAACTGAGCAGGGCCACCCCTAGGGTATCTGGAGACCATGAGAAAACAATTTTTGTGAGGTATCTGTCTGAATAAATAATGTGATTTTACAAAATTCATGGGCCCATGGGAGCAACAGTAATATATCAATGAAGCTTTAAAATACTGGGTAGAAATACTTATTGTCTATTTATTATCTAATCATACCAATGAATATTCTTTATGGTATCTGAACAATGTATCTGTGTTCTTCATTATCATATGTGCTATTCCTGGCTAATTTCTTAACTCCCACCCAAGAAAAAGATAAAAATACTGTTGTTACTCAGGTGCTATGGTTCTTACGGCATGTTGGTATTAAAACAACATAGGGCAGGAGGGGGTAAAGGGGAAGGGGAAGGGAGGAGTGAGAGGGGAAGGAAGGGGGGGGAGGGAAGGAGGGGGGAGGGCAGAAAGGGGGAGGGGGGAGGAGAAGATGGTGGAGTGGGGGGGTTGTTTAAACTGGTCCCCTGAATTTAGATGGATATCTATCAAACCATTTTGAACACACACAAAATAAACCTGGGATGTAAGAATATAAATCTGAATCTCTACAAGCAGAAAAGCACTGCCTATGGAGAGGTAGGAAGGGTGGAGTCATGAATCTGTGGAGAGATATGGGAAGATAAACAGAAGAAGCAGGGAGCTGCCATAATCTGGTGCCCGGAAAGTGATACAACACCAGAGTGCAAAATCCAAGTCCTTGGAAATCTGGTCTGGTGAGAGACATCCCACTCTGAAAGGGGCTCTGGAAATGAAAAGGCAGAATTCCAGGTAGGGGATTGTGGTCTCAGGATACAGGAGACCACAGAAGAAAAGGATATTCCTGAAACGGTAGAAGGCCTGAGCTTGGACCCAGGAAGCAGGTTTTGGTCAGCGAAAGCCAGAAGGGTTTTTCAACTAGGATCGCCATATTCTGCAAACTTGGTGGGTCAATAGCTGTTCTTGTCCTTAAACAGCTTTAAAAAATCTGGGAACAGTGCCCTCAAAGGGCAAAAACTCCCAGAGCAGCAGTGGCTGGGAAGGGGCTTTAGGGTGGAACCGGACCAGATTCCGCAGCCAGGCGTGTGCACCCAAGATCAAAACCACTTGTGGTTTTAAAAGCACAAAGGGCAGAGATAATTCCAAGCCCTGAAAACACTTTTGAGAGTAGCTGTGAGCAGGCACCACAGGAAGCAGTGGTTCTCAGCAGCGCAAGCAGAAGTGGAAACTCTTTGTCCTGCAGAGTTTATTAAAGAGGGCAAATTGCGAATTGTCTGCTCTGAACCAGAGGTTTGGCTGTGGCCATTTTTGCTCTGATCCCCTGAAGTTGCACACAAACACTCCAGACAGCAAAAGCCAAAAAGAAGTCTGGTTTCCACTAAGCCCATCCCCTTGAACTAGGGAGGCTGTGGCATTCAGCAACACAAGTGGAAGTGGAGACTGTCCTGTAGAGTTTACTAGAGAAGGCAAACTGAATTTTCTGTTCTGGGCCAGAGGTTTGGCTGTGGCAATTTTCTCTGATCCCCAGAAGACTTACCCAGAAGTCGAGTTTCCACTGAGCCCACCCCCCAGAGAGGGGGTGAAAAACTGCACAAGCAGGAATACCTGAGAAACAAAGAGGCAGGCCCTCCCCCAGAAGACAGGCTGGAAGAACAGGTGGATGAGAATCCTTTGGATCCTCTAAGACTGTAAAATCCTAAAAGGGGAAATTGTATATTGACCTCCAAGTGTGGCCTCATGACTTCTTAACTTTTCAAATATAATCCTCCTTTCCTTTTGTTTCTTTCCCTTTTTTTCTTCTTCTCACGCCATTTTCCCCGGCAGTATTTTTCCCTCTGCCTTCTCCTCACTGCCACTAGCTATTATACCAACTCATTTCTGCATAGGCGCTTTTTAACTTGTATCTTTACACAAGATACGTATTTTTATACATATATGCTTTATTTTAGACCCATTTTTCATTCTACTCAGTTTTACCTTTTTATATATATAAGATTTACTTTCCTAATGATTTTGGGATGTAGTATCCTCTAACACACAGACCAAAATATACCCAGGAATAACTGAAATTCTGTTTTGTCTATACCGAGAGATTATAGCCCCCTTTTCCTCCACCCCCTTTTTTTTCTTTATTGTCTTATATATTTTTCCCTTTTTTTTTCAATTTTTAAACTTTATTCTTGTGTTTCATTTTTTATTTGTTTTTTCACTGGTGAAGTCAACACTCCCATATTTCTTAGGGTGCATCTAGCTTGGGTGTGGTTGGTGTTTTGGATTCTGTAGTTGTTCAACCATCCATCAACAGAACAACTAGAAAGAGGAACTCCCAACAAAGACAAAAACCAGAGACAATGTCTTCTGCCACAAAACTAATGGATATGGATATAGGCAGAAAGTCAGAGACAGACTTCAGGATAGCAATTATGAAGTCAATAACTAGGCTTGAAAAAAGCTTTAGTGACAATATAGAATCTCTAAGGGCAGAAAGGAGACCAAATCAAGCCAAACTTAAAAATGCTACGAATGAAATGCAGTCTAAACTGGATACTCTAACAGCCAGGGTAAATGAGGCAGAAGAATAGACTAGTGACTTAGAAGATAAGTTAACAGAAAGAAAGGGAAATGAAGAAGAAAGGGATAAACAGCTAGTGGCACATGAGATTAGAATTAGAAAATCAATAATGACATGAAATGCTCCAATGTCAGGATTATTGGGATTCCCAAAGGAATGGAGAGAGAGAGAGGACTAGAAGGTATACTTGAGTAAATCATAGCTGAGAACTTTTCCAATCTGGAAAATGAAATAAGCATTCAAGTCCAAGAGGCAGAGAGGACATCTCCAAAAATCAATAAAAACAGAGCAACACCCTGACATGTAATAGTGAACCTTGCAAATCTTAGAGCCAAGGAAGTTATCCTTAGAGCAGCTAGGGGGAAGAGATCTCTTATATACAGAAAAAGGAACATCAGAATAACACCAGACCTGTCCAGAGAGACCTGGCAAGCCAGAAAGGGCTAGAGAACATATCCAGGATACTAAGTGAAAAGAACACACAGCCAAGAATACTTTACCCAGCAAGACTGTCATTTAGAAAAGATGAAGAAATGAAGAGCTTCCAGGACAGGCAGAAACTTAAAGAATAAACTGAAAGCCAGCCCTACAAGAAATATTAAAGAGTATTCTGTAAATGAAGAGAAACCCTGAGAGTCACACAGACCAGGAAAAAAAAAAAAAAGAAAAGAAAGAGAAAACCTACAGAAACAGGGACCTTACAGGCAATACAATGACAATAAATTGATATCTTTCAATAGTTACTCTCAACATGACTGGGCTGAATGCTCATACCAAGAGACAATGGGTTTCAGACTGGATAAAAAAAACAGGACCTATCCATGTGCTGTTTACAAGAGACTCATTTTGAACCTAAAGACACACGCCAATGGACCTCAAAAGAAAGCTGGGGTAGCAATTCTCAGACCAGACTACAAACCAAAGGTTGTAGAAAGAGATATAAAGGGACACTATATCATACTTAAAGGGTCCATCCAGAGTGAAGAGCTAAGAATTATAGATATCTAGCACCCTGAACATACGAGCAGCCAATTATATAAACCAATTAATAAACAAAATAAAGAGACATACATAGTAATACATTAGTAGTAGAAGACCTCAACACTCCACTCACAACAATGGACAAATCATCTAAGCAGAAGATCTACAAAGAAACAGGAGCTTTGAATGACACACTGGACTAGACAGACTTTGTAGATATATACAGAATATTCCACCCTAAAACAACAGAATATTCTTCTTCAGTGAACATGGAAATTTCACCAGAATAGACCACATACTGGGTCACAAATAAGGTCTCAACAGATACCAAAAGACTGAGATTATCTCCTGCATATTTTCAGACCACAATGCTGTGAAACTGGAATTCAACTATAAGAGGAAATTTGGAAGAAACTCAAACTCTTGGAAGTTAAACAGCATCTTGCTAAAGAATGACTGGGTGAACCAGGAAATTAAAGAAGAACACAATTCATGGAAACTAATGAGAATAAAAACACATTGAGCCCAAAAACCTATGGGATACTGCAAAGACAGCCTTAAGGGGGAAATACATAGCCATCCAAGCCTCTGTCAAAAAAGTAGAAAAATCCCAAATGCACAAACTAACCCTACACCTAAAAGAGCTGGAGAAGGAACGGTAAATAAAACCTAAATCAAGCAGGAGACAAGAAATAATACAGATTAGAGCAGAAATCAATGAACTCAAAACCAGAAGAACAGTAGAACAGATGGATGAAATTAGAGCTGGTTCTTTGAAAGAATTAATAAGATGGATAAACTGCTGGCCAGATTTACTCAAAAGAAAAGGGAAAAGACCCAAATTAATAACATTATGAATGAAATGGGGGAGATCGTGACTGACACCAAGGAAATAGAAATAATTATTAGAAAATAATAGGGACGCCTGGGTGGCTTAGTGGGTTAAAGCCTCTAACTTCGGCTCAGGTCATGATCCCAGGGCTCTGGGATCGAGCCCCACATCGGGCTCTCTGCTCAGCGGGGAGCCTGCTTCCTCCTCTCTCTCTGCCTGCCTCTCTGCCTACTTGTGATCTCTGTCTGTCAAATAAATAAATAAAATCTTAAAAAAAAAAGAAAGAAAACATTATCAGTAACTATATTCCAATAAATTAAGCAATCTAGAAGAAATGGATACATTCTTAGAAACTTATAAACCACTTATAAACTTATAAACTACCAAGACTTAAACAGGAAGAAACAGACAATCTGAACAGACCAATAAACAGCAAGGAAATTGAAGCTGTAATAAAAACCTGCCAAAAAACAAGAGTCTAGGGCCAAAGGGCTTCCCAGGGAAACTCCATCAAACATATAAGGAAGAAATAATACCTAATCTACTGAGGCTGTTTCAAAAAATAGAAATAGAAGGAAAACTTCCAAACTCATTCTATAAGGCCAGCATTACCTTGATCCAAAAATCAAAGACCCCACCAGAAAGGAGAATTATAGACCAACATCCCTGATGAATATGGATGTTAAAATACCCAAGATTCTCACCAATAGGAACTAACAGCACATAAAAACCATTATTCACCATGACCAGGGGGGGACTTATTCCTGGGATGCAAGGGTGGTTCAACATTTGCAAATCAATCAACGTGAGAGAATACATCAATAAAAGAAAAGCCAAGAACCATATGATTCCCTCAGTTGCTGCAGAGAAAGCACTTGACAAAATACAGCATCCTTTCTGGATTAAAACTGAGGAATACTGGGATAGAGGGAACATATCTCAATATCATAAAAGCCATCTAGGAAAAGGCCACAGTGAATATCATTCTCAATAGGGAAAAATTGAGAGCTTTTTCCTTAAGGTCAGGAACACAACAAGCATGCCCACTTTCACCATTATTGTTCAACACAGTACTAAAAGTCTTAGCCTCAGCAATCAGATAACAAAAATAGGGGCGCCTGGGTGGCTCAGTAGATTGGGCCCCTGCCTTCAGCTCAGGTCATGGTCTCAGGGTCCTGGGATGGAGCCCCGCATTGGGCTCTCTGCTCGGTGGGAGCCTGCTTCCCCTCTCTCTCTGCCTGCCTGTGATCTCTGTCTGTCAAATAAATAAATAAAATCTTTAAAATAAATCAAAGGCATTCAAACTGGCAAGGAAGAAGTTAAACTCTCTCTTCCAAGATGACATGATACTTTATGTGTAAAACCCAAGACTCCACCCCAAGACCCCCAAGCTATTAGAACTCATAGAGCAATCCAGCAATGTGGCAGGATAAAAAATCAATGCACAAAAATCAGTTGCATTTCTATACACTAATAATGTAACTGAAGAAAAACAGAAATTTAGGAATCAATTCGATTTATAACAGTTCCAAAAACCATAAAATACCTAGGCGTAAATCTAACCAAAGAGGCAAAGGATCTATACTCTAGAAACTATAGAACACTTATGAAAGAAATTGAAGAAGACCCAAAGAGATGGAAAAACAGTCCATGCTCGTGAATTGGAAGAATAAATATCATTAAAATGTCTATACTACCCAAAGCAATCTACACTTTCAATGCAATCCCTATCAAAATACCACTGACATTTTTCACAGAGCAGTAACAAACAATCCTAAAATTTGTATGGAGTCAGAAAAGACCCCAAATTGCCAAGGGAATGTTGAAAAAGAAAACGAAAGCTGGGGGGCATCCTGTTGCTATATTACAAAGCCATAATCATCAAGACAGTATAGTACTGACAGAAAAACAGACACCTCAATCAATAGAACAGAATAGAGAACCCAGAAATGAGCCCTCAACTCTATGGTCAACTAATCTTTGACAAAGCAGGAAAGAAACACCAATGGAAAAAAGACTCTTCAGTAAATGTTGGTGGGGAAACTGGACAGCCACATGCAGAAGAATGAAACGAGACCATTCTCTTGCACCATACACAAAGATAAACTCATAATGGACAAAAGACCTTAATCTGAGAAGGAATCCATCAAATCCAAGAGTAGAACATAGGCAGTAACCTCTTTGACACTGGACACAGCAACTTCTTGACATATCACTAAAGACAAGGGAAACAAAAGCAAAAATGAACTTTTGGGGCTTCTCCAAGATAAAAAGCTTTTGCACAGCAAAAGAAACAGACAACAAAAAATTCCCACAGAATGGGAGAAGATACTTTCAAATGACATTACTGATAAACGGATGGTATCCAAGATCTATAAGGAACTTCTCAAACTTAACACCCAAGGAACAAATACTTAGAAGACATGAACAGACACTTCTTCAACGAGATAGAAATGGCTAACAGACACATGAAAAAAAATGTTCAACATCATTAGCCATCAGGGAAATACAAATGAAAACCACAATGAGATACTACCTTACACCGGTCAAAATGGCCAAAATTCAGACACTAAACAACAAATGCTGGCGAGGCTGCGGAGAAGGAGGAACCCTCTCGCACTGTTGGTGGGAATGCAAGCTGGTACAGCCACTCTGGAAAACTGTATGGAAGTCCCTCGATGTTAAAAATAGATCTATCCTATGACCTAGCCATTGCACTACTAGGTATTTACCCCAAAGATACAGATATAGTGAAAAGAAGGGGCACTTGCACCCCAATGTTCACAGCAGCAATGTCCACAATAGCCAGACTGTGGAAGGAACCGAGATGCCCTTCAACAGACAAATGCACAAAGAAGACGTGGTACATATATACAATGGAATATTACTCAGCTATCAGAAAGGATGAATATCCATCATTTGCATCAACATAAATGGAACTGGAAGCAATTATGCTAAGTGAAATAAGCCAAGCAAAGAAAGATAATTACCATATGGTTTCATTCATATTGGAACATAAGGAATAGAGCAGAGGACCACAGGGAAGAGAGGGAAAACTGAATGGGAAGATATCAGAGAGGGAGACAAACCATGACAGACTCTGGACTCCAAGAAACAAACTGAGGGTTACAGAAGTTACCGGGTGATGGGTACTAAGAACAGCACATGTTGGGATGAGCACTGGGTGTTATAAGCAACTGATGAATTGCTGAACACTACAACAAAAACTTATGATGTACTATATGCTGGTTAACTGAACATAATGAAAAATTTAAAAATAATAATAATAAATTCCAGTTAGGATTCACCAGTGAAAATTAAAAAAAAATACATCTGTTTAGTTCCTTAATACCATCCATTAATGTTGGTTATGTAATTACTAATGTCACAATACCTTTCATTACAATGCCTATGAATGTTAACTTCCATTGTCTGAAAGTTTGTTAGGTTTTTTTTGTTTGAAAACCTCAAGTTTTAACCAAAATATGCAGGAATGTATGAATGATAACTTGCTTTCTGGACATATTGAATTTACTGTTAGGATTTCATAGCACAGAAGTAGAACATATCTTCTAATCTTGTCTACTCTTCATACCATGATCATCACTAGATCATTACGAGAATGTGGCCTTTCTCAATGGGGAATGCAAGTCTACCACCTACAGACCACCATGAGGCAGAGGACATGGGTCTACTCACCCATGGCAGGGGTGTGGGGCAAAGAGGACAGAAATGGAAAGGCTCATTCTAAAATACATAAAGAAATAAAAGAAACCCAGAATATCCAACACAATCTTGGGAAAGAGAATTTGAGAACTTTTAACTTCCCAAATTCAAAACCCACTAATGAACCACGGAATTGGCATAAAGATCCACATACATATAGATCAGCAGATTAGAATACAGACCTAGAAATAAAACCTATACATCTATTGTCACCTAATTTCTGACAAGTATGCCATGATCTTTAAATGGGTAAAAAAAAGTCTTTTAAATATATGATGTTAGGGCAACTGTAAATCCAAATGTGAAAAAATAAATTTGGACATACCTAACACCTGAAAAAAAGTCAAAATGGACAATACATCCAAAGTTAAGAGATAAACTACAAAAACTCTTAGACAAAAATATAGATAAATTATGCATGATCGTGATTACACAGTGGTTTCTTACATATGACACAAAATAAACACAAGCAACCAAAGAAAAATAGATAAAATAAACTGTTCAAAAATAAAATGTTTGTGCAACAAAATATGGTATCAGAAAGTGAAAAGACAACTTATATATGGGAGAAAATATTTCCAAATCATATATCCGATATAACTTATTTATATGCACAATATATTCAGAACTTGTACAATTCAACAATAAAGCCAAATAAGCCAAGTGAAAAGTGGGTAAAATATCTGAACAGACATTTCTCCAAAGACACACAAGTGCTCAATCTCCAAAGACACACAAGTGCTCAATAAGTCCATGTAAAGCATTAAGCTAAATATCATTAGTCAATAGAGAAGTGAAAATAAAAACTGAATGAGATACCACATACCCACAAAGAAGGCTGATTATTTTTTAAAAGATTTTATTTATTTATTTGAGAGAGAGAGAGAGAGATAGCAAGAGAGCACAAGAAGGTGAGGGGGGCAGAGGGAGAGGAAGAAGCAGGCTCCCCGATACAGAACTCAATCCCAGGACCTTGGGATCATGATCTGGGCTGAAGGCAGATGCTTAACTGACTGAGCCATCCAGATGTCCCTAAGAAGATTGTTAGAAAAAAAATACAAAAAAGAAAACCTTGGAAAACGGGCAATGGCTGCTTTATCAAGGATGTGGAGAAATTAGAACACTCATAAATTATGAGTTGGAAAGTAACATTGTCCAGCCACTACAGAAAACAGTCTGAAGGTTCCCCAAAATGTTAAATATGCAGTAACCATTTGAACCAAAAATTCCACTTCTATGCATATACATAATAGAACAAAAATGGATGCTCATAGAAAATCTGGTACCTGAATTACAATAATCAGTATTCCTAACAGTCAAAAAGTAGAAAAAATCCAAATGTGGATCAACAGAGAAATAGAAAAAAATTTTTAAGAAGAGATATATCTATATAAGAGAGTATTTACTTAGCCACAAGAAGAGTGAAGTACTAATACCTGCTACAACAAGAATAACCCTTTAAATTATGCTTAAAGAATCCAGACACAAAAGACCACATATTTTATAACACCATGTACGTGAAAAGTTTAGAGTAGACAAATTCACAGAGACTGAATATAGATTAGAGAGTTCCAGGAAAAAGGAAAGGGTAGAATGAGGATTGACTACTAATGAGTATGAGGTTTCTTTCTGACCTGATAAAAATGTTCTAGAATTAGAAAGTAGTGATAGTTGCAAACCTTACTTTATAAATATAACTAAACATCTCTGAATTGTACATTTTAAAAGGGAAAATTATCATTTGAATTCTATTTCAACATTTTAAATGTAAAGACGATGTTTCATTAAACAAAGAATATCACTAAAGATAAATTATAAAATAAAACCAAATAGAAATCCGACAGATGAAAAACACTATAACTGATCAGAAGGGCTTAACAATAGAATAAAGGTGGAAAAAAAATGAATTAATAAACCTGAATAATAAAGATTACGAAGAACAGATTAAAAAAAATAAACTCTGAAAAATATAGGACACTTTTAAGTGTATTAACATACCTGTAATGGAAGTACAAAGAGAGAAAGGAGATAAAGGATTCAGGGGGGAGGGGGACACTCCAAGAAGAAATGGTTATAAAATTACCAGATTTAGCAATCTGGTATGTAGAAGATCCAGAAACTCTAATAGAATAAATACAAAGGGATCCACATCAAGATACATCATACTAAAAATGTTGAAAGAGAAAGAAAAATATCCTAAATGCAGTAAAAGAACAATCACGATCATATGCAAGTAAATCCTCATAAACTTAACATCTGATTTTTCATAAGAAACAACGGAGACCAGAAGAATGGTGACACACTAAAAGTCCTTAATTTAAAACACAAACAAACAAAAAAACCCAAAAACTGTCAACCAAGATTTCTATATACAGTGTATCTATCAAAAATGAAAGTGAAATAAGATATTCTCAGATAAACAAAAATTATCAACGGTAGCAGACCTACCTTACAAAATATATTAATAGGGGCGCCTGGGTGGCTCAGTGGGTTAAAGCCTCTGCCTTCGGCTCAGGTCATGATTCCAGGGTCCTGGGATCGAGCCCCGCATCGGGCTCTCTGCTCAGCAGGGAGCCTGCTTCCCTTCCTCTCTCTCTGCCTGCCTCTCTGCCTACTTGTGATCTCTGTCTGTCAAATAAATAAATATATATATACTAATATATATATATTAATAGAACACATTAAGCCTGAAAGCAAGTGACCTCAGAATCCACACAAATCCACATGAAAAAAAAATATTGTCAATGAAATTACCTAATTTTTAAAAAATATAATGTATATTCTTTCTCTTAGCTGATTTGAAAACCAACTGCACAACAGAATGTATATAATTATACTGCTGGACCTATAACATATAAAAATGTAATGTATCTGTCAATAATGCAAAGGAAGTAGGTGCAAACAAAGCTGTACTGAACCAAGGAAGTGTTCACCAGATGATAATGTGATTCCACAGAAGCCAGTGAAGAGAACAAGAAATGAGAAAGATCATATACCACTTTATAAATATATACTTGCCCTCCTTTCTTTTTTCCACTTCTATAAAAGATATAAAACTATATTAATTTATAATTGTAACAAAGCATTAATGGGTTTGTAACATATATAGATATAATACATATAACAATAATAGCACAAAGACGGGTGAGAGGGAATAGAGCTATATATGAGACATATTTCTAACTCACTGGAATAAAATTATTATACATCTGAGGGACATATACAGCTGTATTAAAATGTATATGGTAAACAGAGCAATCTCTGAGAATCTAAAAATATTTAGAGAAAAAAATTATTAAAGGAATTATATGTTACAAAAGGAAAACATCACTTTCATGCAAAAGAAATCAGAGGGAAAAAAAAAAACTGGGGGGGGGGGATGGTATATGGGATTCCAGGGAAGATGGCAGAGTAGGAGGGCCCTAGGCTAACCCTGGTCCACAAATACAACTAGGGACTACTCATACCACTGTAAAGAACCCAGAAAATGACCCAAAGACTGACAGAATAAACTCTCAACTAAATACAGAGAAAAGGTTACACTGAAGAGGGTAAGAAAGGCAGAGACACTGTGGGAAGCTAAAGGGACTTGTAGGATGTGGAAAGGAAAAAGAAAAAGACCCTCATGTCAGAGTGTCCACAAGGGGAAGACAAATCCCCATATCATTTGGATTTGAAAATCAGAGGTGCCAAATTTCATGAGTTCCTACAACCAAGGATACTTAAAACCTGGAAGTTTAAAGGATCAGCTGACTTGGCTCTGAGAGAACTGGGAGGGCAAGGAGAAACTGATTTGCTGCCCTTAAAAAGACAGCACAAATAGCCCATAGAGATGCGGCATAGGGGCAGCAGCTGGAAAGGTGACTCAGGCATATGTGACTAAGAATTATTTACTATGGTCATCTCAGAGCCCAACCCAGAAGGGACAGAAATTGTTGGGTAATTCCTCCAGCCAGCAACAAAGGAACTGGCAAGTGCCATTTCCTTCCCCAACCCAGCAGTGTAAAATGATGGCTGCCTACAGGACTTAACTACATAACTTAGCACTGCTGCCCTATGTGCTGTCCGCCTGCCCACCACAATGTGCTTCTATCAGTCCACCCCTCTAACAGCCTACCACATTCTGGGCATGGCAGGGCTGTTCCCACAAAGGAACAGCAGTGCACAAAGCTTCTTAGCACTGTCACCCAACCCATCCCAAACCAACCCCAACCACATCCACCAATAGCCCCCATCCAGGCGCTGTGCTTCCTTTGTTCAACCCTCCTCAATATGCAGTTGGCCAGGGCCCATACAGTGCTGCTGTAGGCCTGCCAGTCTGCAAACACCCCCTACAGTGGCCATCACCATTCCAAAGTGACTCCTGCCTCAGAGAGAAGGAAAGATAACCAAATACCAGTCAGTCAAAGCCTCCAGCAGTGGGCTGGAGGCACACAACTGGTCTGACTGCAGGTTCTGCATACCAATGAAACCCTCTCAGGGAACAACAGAGGGAAAGTACTCTGCAGTTTGGTGCTACTGCAACTCTGGCAAATGTCTACTCTGACTCAAGCCCAAAGCATCCCCAAACTGGCTCACTAACACAATAGGGAACACTGCCCAAAACAGGCAAAGAGAGTTTTTGCAGGAAACTGGACTGAAAGAAAAAACAGATCAGCCACAACAGCAAGGCACATGAGTCATAAGTGAAACTTACCTGAAGTGCCAAGCTGTGGTAAACAAAGGATACAACATAGAAGTAGTACAACATAGAACTACAAGACCACTTAACAAGGCGATTACTTTCCAGTATAGGAGATATAGCTATCTTTCCTAACAGAGAAATACATGAGATAAGTAATATGCCTGAAGAGAATTTAAAGTAAAGATCATAAAGATTCTCCCTGGACTGAAAAAAGAGTGGAGCATGTCAGTGAGACCTTTAACAATAAGATAAAAAAGAATCAGAAATGAAGAACGCAACAAGAACTATAAGTGAAACTGAAAATATACTAGATGCAATAAACAGTAAACTAGAGAAGGCAGAAGAATTTATCAGTGACCCGAAAGAGAGAATAATGGAAAGTAATCAAGCTGAGCATGTGAGAGAAAAAAAAAAAATTATTCAAAATAAGAATAAACTTAGCAACACTATCAAGCCTAATAACATTTGCGTTATAGTGATTGTGGAAGAGAAAGAAAAGGGGACAGAAATTTGAAGAAATAATAGCTGAAAATTTCCCAAAAGTGGAATTATAAATTCAAAATTCTGAACAGAAAAAAAAATCTGCATCCAAGAATACTCTATCCATCAAGGCTATAATTCAGAATTGAAGGAAAGATAAAGTTTCCTAAACAAAAGTTAAAGGAATTCATGACCACTAAGCCACCCCTACAAAAAAAATATTAAAGAGGATGCCTTGAGTGGAAAGGAAAGACCACAAGCAGGAGTAAGGAAAGTAGGAAGCACAAAAGCAGTAAAGACATCTGTAAAAATCTACTAAAGCATTTCACAAAATAAAAGGATATAAAGTATGACACCATGTGGGCAAGAAGAGCAAAGAATGGGTTCAAACTTAACCAACTTAATATAAAATACTATATGCAGAAGATGTTATAGACAAACCAAATGGTAACCACAAATCAAAAACAAGATATATGCAAAAAATAAAGAGAAAGGAATCCAAATATATCACTAAAGAAAGCCAACTAATCGTGACAGAAGAAAACACAAAACAAACACTATACAAACCACCATAAAACAAGTAGCAAAATGGCAATGAACACATACCTATCAATAATTACTTTGACCTTGAATGCACTAAACCCTCCAATCAAAAGACATGGAGTGATGATATAGATAAAGAAACAAGACCCATCTATATGCTGCCTACAAGCAACTCATTTCAGACCTAAACACATATGTAGACTGAAAGTGAAGGGGAGGAGTTAAGATAGCAGTATAGTAGGAGGGACCCTCAATTTGCCTCATCCTTCAGATAAAACTAGATCAATATTCAACTAAATTTTGAACAACTAGGAAGGCAATCAGTAGATTAAGGAAACAATCTGCACAGCTGGAGAGAGAGAAGTGGCAGAAGGGAAGTTCAGAGCCCTAAACTAGGAGAGAGGAACCATGAGGCTAGGAAGGGAAGTGAACCAGTTTTGCTGAGCAAAGTCAGAAAGAGGGAGAAAGTGGAAGAGGGCAGAGAAGGTTGTAACTGCATAATAAGCCACAGAAGGAGATCACCTAGGTCTCACAGTGAGAGACTATTCCTGGAGGGCATTTGTAGAGCTTCTATTGCCTCTCCAAGGACAAAAGGCCAGCCACGGAGCCACTGATCAGTGATCAACAGCAGGGTCAGAGATGGTGCAAAGGGCAGAAAACCACTTAACTTTTCCTGTGAGCCATAAAAGGCTTAAACTCCTGTGTGCTCTTTGAGCAGCTGCTTTTTTGCAGCTGAACTGAGAGGAGAGCAGAGACTAGAGTACATTGCAGATAACCTGGCTGCCCCCTTTATATTGTCTGCCACAATAGAGTCAAGTCTCTGTGACAGCTTTCCTGGGACATAAGGGAGTAGGGGACTTAGTTGAGTGTAAACAGCCAAAAAACCTGGTTCCAACTTTTCCAGAGCATTATAATAAACTCTAAGCTCTGCACATTTCTGGAAAGGACAGTGCTGGGCACACCCTGAGCCTCTTCTACGGGGGACAGGAGTGAAGACATACCTTAGCAGGCCTTTTAAAACTTGGAATACTGAATCACAGCCACCAGCCAGAGAAAAAATACAGGGGATCTGTAGCTCTGGGCAAGCCAAGGATCCAGGCAGACAGTTTAGAGCAGGGAACTGATGAAAGCCCAGGACACAGGAGACTGCTGCTTTCTTAAGAGGGCCTCCTGAACAGTGGCAGCTGGGAGTTCTGTTCCCCAAGGACAAGAAGGCAGGGTGACCAACATTCTACCTCTTCCACCACCTCTCATTCCTCCCGCCCACTAGCACAGTGGGACTTCAGAGAGAGAAACAGTGTCTCCAGTGGAGTCTGGAGTCCCCTACACTAAATACTGCCCACCTACGACTGGCAGAAGCATCTTTAAAAGGGCAAGTAGACTTCGGAGCCAGCGCAGCAGGATTCTCCCCACAGAAGACCAAAAAGCCCCAACATCCACAGTCTACTGATCAAAGAAAGCTCCAAAATATCAGCTATTGGTGGAAATAGAACCAGGCTTTTTTTCCCTCTTTTCTTAGTTTTCTTGAATTTTTAAATTTTTTTTTCTATTTCTTATTTTTTTTATTCTTTAGCCTTTATTTTGTATACACATGTATGTGTATATATTTCTACTTTTTTTTCTTAATAAGCCTATAATTTTCTGTGCATTTTTCATTCATTTCCTTTTCTTATTTTCTAGATCAGAATTCTTATTTTCTTCTCTCTTTTCTTTCCCTTTTCTTTTTTCCTTCCTTCCATATTTTAGAATCAGGCTTATGCTTTATTGGTCTGTTCATATGCATATTTGTTCTGTTTCCTATTCTCTTGTCTTAGATGGGGGTTTTTTTCTTTTTATTTTTTTCTTCTTTTATTGCCCTCTTTCCTTTACAGGTTCAACTTGTAAAAACAAATCAAAGCACACCTACTTAAAGGTCCAAATACTCCCAATTACAAGCAAGAAGGAACACCATTAAGGACAAGTGGGAAAGAGCATCCAAAACACAATACTGGATGTACACAACATACAACACAGAAACACTTCTTGAAGTTTTTATTGTTGTTATTATTATTGCTGTTTTTTTTTTTCCTTTTTCCCTTTTCTCCCTTCTTTTCAGGACACAAAGACTACAAAGAGAAGTCCACCACAAAAGAACAGGAGGTAGTACTCTCTGGCAGGGATTTAATCAATATGGATATAAATAAGATGTCTGAACTAGAATTAAACAATCATTATAAAGATACAAGCTGGGCTTGAAAAAAGCATAGGAAACACTACAGAATCCATTTCAGTAGAAATAAAAGAACTAAAATCTAATCAGTCTGAAATTAAAAATGGTATTACTGGATGCAGTCAAGCACCAAGGCTTTAACAGCAAGGATAAATGAGGCAGAAAAAGAGTCAAAGATATAGAAGACAAATGATGGAAAGTAAGGAAGATGAAAAAGAAAGAAAAGAACCACTGGATCACCAGGGAGACTGTGAGAAATCAATGATTCCATAAAGCTAAATAACATCAGAATGATAGAGGTCCCAGAAGATGAAGAGAGAGATGGGGGGAGGAATTTATTTGAACACATTATAGCTGAGAACAGACATTCAGGTCAAGGAGGCACACACAAACCAATAACAATAGGTCATTACCTCAACAAATAATAGTGAAGCTTGCAAATTTCAGAGATAAAGAGAAAATCCTGAAGTAGCTTGGGACAAGGTCTTTAACCTACAAGGTGGAAATATAAGGTTGGCAGCAGACCTGTCCACAGAGATCTGGCAGGCACATAAGACTGACATGATATATTTAATGTACTAAATGGGAAAAACATGCAGCTAAGAATACATTAGCCAACAAGGCTGTCATTCAGAATATAAGAGATAAAGAATTTCTAGGACAATGAAAAACTAAAGGAATTAGTGAATAATAAACCAACCCTGCCAGAAATATTAAAGGGGATCCTTTGACTGAAAAGAGAGGTGAATAGTAAAAAAGACCAGAAAGGAACAATCTACAGAAATAGTGACTTTAAAGGAATTACAATGGCACTATATCCATATCATTCAAAAATTACTCTGAATGTAAACAGACTCAAATCCCCAGTCAAAAGACATAGGATATCAGATTGAATTAAAAACAAAAACAAAACCAAGAACAAAAACAAAAACAAAAACCAAGACCCATCGATATACTGTCTACAAGAGCCTGATTTTAGACCCAAAGACACCTCCAGATTAAAAAGGAAGGGATGGAGAACCATTTTAATGGACATCAAAAGAAAGGTGGACTAGGAATTCTTCTATCAAACTACATTTTAAGCCAAGGAATGTAAAAAGAGATGAAGAAGGACACTATATTATAAAAAAGGATCTATCTAACAATTGTGAATATTTATGCACCCAACTTGGAAGGAGTCAAATATATAAAGCAATTAAAAAAATTAAAGAAAATCATTGATAATAATATAATAATAGTAGGGGACTTTAGCACCCCTTCACAGCAATGAACATATCAACTAAGCAGATCAACAGGGAAACAAGGGCTTTAGATGACACATTAAACCAGATGGACTTATCATATATTTAGAGCATGTCATCCAAAAGCAACAAAATACACATTCTTCGTGAATGCACATGGAACGTTCTCCAGATTAGATCACATACTGGGTCACAAATCAGGTCTCAACCAGAACTGCAAGACTGAGACTGTTCCATGCATATTTTCAGACCAAAATGCTTTAAAACTTGAACTTAATCACAACAGAAAATTTGGAAGGAACACAAACACATGGAGGTTAAAGAGCATCCTACTGAAGAATGAATCGTCAACCAGAAAACATGGCAGCTCAGAACTGCTGGGATGCAGCAAAGGTGGTCTTAAGAGGAAAGTATATAGCAACATAGGCCTATCTCAAGAAATGAGAAAAGTCTCAAATACAATCCTTCACTTGAAGGTGCTAAAAACAAAAACAAAAGCAAAGCAAAACAAACAACAACAACAAAAATACCCAGCAAATAAAGCCTAAACCAAGCAGCAGAAGAGAAATAATAAAGACTAGAGCAGAAATCAATGATATAGATATCAAAAAAACAGTAAAGCAGATCAACAAAACTATGAGATGCTACTTTGAAAGAATTAATAAAATTGATAAACCCAGCCAGACTTAAAAGAAAGAAAAGAATAAGGACCCAAATAAATAAAATCATAAATAAAAGAAGAGAGATCACAACCACACCAAAGAAATACAAACAATTAAAAGAAACATTATAAGCAACTATACGCCAACAAACTAGGCAATCTGGATGAAATGGATGCATTCCTAAAAATATAAAACTACTCCAACTGAAATAAGAAGAAATGGAAAACCTGAACAGGATGGACCAGATGGCCTCCCAGCAGAATTCTACCAAACATTTAAGGAATTACCACCTACACCGAAACTGTTTCAAAAAATATAAATGGAAAACTACAAACTCATTTTATGAGGCCAGCATTACTGAATCCCAAAAGCAGACAAATGCCCCACCAAAAAGGAGAATTACAGAACAATATCCCTGATGAACAAGGATGCAAATATGCTCACCAAGATACTAGTCAATAGTATCCAACATTACATTAAAAGGATTATATAAGGTACCTGGAAATAAACCTAACCAAAGAGGTAAAGAACCTGTACTCTGAAAACTACAGAACACATATAAAAGATATTGAGGAAGACACAAAGAAATGGAACAACATTCCCTGTTTATGGATAGGAAGAACAAATATTTTTAAAATGCCTATGCTACTGAAACCAGTCTACACATTCAAGGCAATCCCTTTCAAAATACCATCAACATTTTTCACACAGCTGTACAAATGATGCTAAATTTTGTATGGAAACCACAGAAGACCCTGAATGCTAAAGGAATGCTGAAAAAGAAAACCAAAGGTATCACAATTCAAGTGTGTAACTTCAAACTGTATTATAAAGCTGTAATCATCAAGATAGTATGGTACTGGCACAAAAAGAAACAGACACATAGATCAGTGCAACACAACAAAGAATCCAGAAATGGACCCTCTACTCTACAGTCAATTAGTCTTCAACAAAGCAGTAAACAATATATACTGGAAAAAGGATAATCTCATCAACAAATGGTGCTGGGAAAATTGGACAGTGACATTCAGAAGAATTAAACTGGACCACTTTCTTAAACTATACACAAAAATAAAGTCTAAATGGATAAAAGCCCTAAATGTGAGTCAGATATCCATCCAAATGTTGGAGAAGAACACAGGCAACAACCTCTTTGGCCTCAGCCACAGCAACTTCTTGCTAGATACATCTCTGAAGGCCAGGGAAACAAAAGCAAAAATGAATTATTGGGACTTCAAGATAAAAAGCTTTTGCACAGCAAAGGAAACAGTCAACAAAACAAAAAGGCAACCTACTGAATGGGAAAATACATTTGCAAATAACTTATCAGATAAAGGGCTAGTATCCAAAATCTATAAAGAACTTCTCAAACTCAACACCAAAAAACAAAAAATCCAGTCAAGAATCAGGCAGAAGACATGAACAGACATTTCTCCAAATAAGACATACAGATGGCCAACACACATGAAAAAAATGCTCCACATCACTTGCCCTCAGGGAAAGACAAATCAAAACCACAATGAGATACGTTATACCAGTCAGAAGGCTAAAATTAACAAATCAGGAAACAACAGATGTTGACAAGTATGCGGGAACCCTCTTAACACTGTTGGTGGCAATGTAAACAGGTACAGCCACTCTGGAAAACAGTATGGAGGTTCCTCAAAAAGTTGAAAATAAAGCTACCCTATGACCCAGCAATTGCATTACTGGGTACTTAACCCAAAGATACAAATGTAGTGAAACAAAGGGGCACCTGCAACCCCATGTTTATATCAGCAATGTCCATAATATCCAAACAATGGAAAGAGCCCAGATGTCCATCAAAGATGAATGGATAAAGAAGTTGTGATACACACACACACACACACACACACACACACACACACACAATGGAATTTTACTCAGCCACCAATAAGTGAAATCTTGCCATTTGCAATGGCGTGGATGGAACTACAGGGTATTATGCTAAACAAAATAAGTCAGTCAAAATGAAATCTTGCCATTTGCAATGGCATGGATGGAACTATAGGGTATTATGCTAAGCAAAATAAGTCAGTCAAAGAAAGACAATTATCATATGATTTCACTCATATGGAGAATTTAAGAAAAAAAAAAAACAGAGGATCATAAGGGAAGGAAGGGAAAAACAAAATAAGATGAAATCAGAGAAAGAAACAAACGGTAAGAGACTCAACTATAGGAAACAAACTGAGGGTTGCTGGAGGGGAGAGGAGGTAAGGTGATGGGGTAACTGGGTGATGAGCATTAAGGAGGGCACTGGATGTAATGAGCACTGGGTGCAAATGATGAACCATGAAACTCTACCTCTGAAACTGATATACTGAAAATAATATACTATATGTTAATTAATTGAATTTAAATGATAATAAACAAGATATAAGAACTATATCTAATATCTACTATATAATTTATTATATATAATCATTAAATATTACATATTAATATATATTAATACATGATATATAATATAGCTTATAATATATTTATGCATAATTTAATTATATATGATATGCATTATATATTTATATTATTATATTATATATGAATTTATTATATATTTTATTATATATTATATTCATTTATTACATTTATTACATATAAATATTACATATTTATATTTTATTACATTATATAATGAAATATATTATATTTGTTATATTATATATCATATTATTATATATAATTTATATGTAATTATAATTTATATATTATACTTTATTATATTGTATGTTTATATATAACTTCATTTTATTGTTATATAATATATATTATATCTTATTTACATATATTATATTATTATATCATAAAATTTATAATATTTATATATTATATATTCATTATATATAAATTTATTATATGTATTATATTTATATATAATTATATTATATCATTATATTTATCTATAAATATAATATAGATAGATATAATATATTATATATATATTTATATGTAGATATATATTTATATTATATATTTATAATAGAGATATAATATATTTATCTATAAATATAATAATATATTATATATAATGTTATATTTTTTATATTACTATATATGTAAATTTATTATATTATTTATTATATCTATATATAATTTTATATTATGTAATATACATTATGTGTGTGTGTTTGTGTGTGTGTGTGTATATATATATATATATATGCTCCCAATATCTGAGCACCAAAACATATTAAGGAAATACTAATACGACTTTAAGGGAGAAACAGACAATAGAGTAAGTAGGGGACTTCAATTCCCCACTATTCACAGTGGATATATTTTCCAGACAGAAAATCAAGGGAACATAGGAACTGAACAATATTTTAGGGGACCAGAAAAACAACAGAAAGGATGAATCCATGAAACTTAAACCTGGTTTGTTGAAAAGATTAAAAAAAAAAACCAACCTGACAAACCTTTAACTATACTAAGAAAAAAAGACGGACGACTCAAATAAATAAAATTAGAAATGGAAGAAGAGATATTAAAATCAGTATTACAGAAATATATAATTATAAGAGACTACTATAATTATATCCCAACTAATTACATAACCTAGAAATGGGTACATTTCTAGAAACACACAAGTCTACCACGAATGAATTAGAAAGAAATATAAAAATCTGAACAGAGCAGTAACAAGTCATGAGACTGAGTCAGTTATCAAAAAATTCCAACACAGAAAATTCCAGGGCCAGACAACTTTACTAATGAATTCTACTGAATATTTAAAGAAAAATTAACACCAATTCGCCTCAAACTCTTCTAAAATATGGAAGAAGAGGAAACACTTCTGAACTCATTCTACAAAGCCAGTATTACCTTGATACCAATACCAGATAGACATCACAACATTAACTACAGATAATATCCCTGATGAGTATACATTTAAAAAAAATTCTCAAAATGTATTAGCAAACCAAATACAAGAACAAATTAAAAGGACCAAACACCATGACCAATAGGATTTATCCCTGGGAAACAAGAATAGTTCAACATATGCTAGTGAATAAATGTAATCCACCATATCAATAAAATGAAAGATCAAAATCACACAACTAATTCAAATGATGCAGAAAAATATCCTTTCATGTTAAAAAAAAACATTGAACAGACTTGTTATAGAAAGAAGTGGAATTGCTGGATTGTATGGTGGATGTATTTTTTTTTATTTTTATTTTTTTATTTGACAGAGGGAGAGAGAGATCACAAGTAGGCAGAGAGGCAGGCAGAGAGAGAGAGGGGAAGCAGGCTTGCCGCTGAGCGGAGAGCCTGATGCGGGGCTCGATCCCAGGACCCTGAGATCATGACCTGAGCCGAAGGCAGAGGCTTAACCCACTGAGCCACCCAGGTGCCCCTGGTGGATGTATTTTTGATGTTATAGAAAGAATATACCTCAACATAATAAAAGGTATATACAAGAAACCCACAGCTAACATTATACTCAATGGGGAAAAACTGAAAGGATTTCCTCTGAGATAAGGAACAAAACAAGGCTGGCTATGCTCACCTATTTAATATAGTACTGGAAGTCCTAGCTAGAACAATTGGGCAAGACAAAGACATAAAAGGCAACCAAATCAGAAAAGAAGTAGGGGCATCTGGGTGGCTCAGTTGGTTAAGTGACTGTCTTCAGTTCAGATCATGATCCTTGGAGTCCCAGGACTGAGTCCCGCACTGGGCTCCCTGTTCAGCAGGGAGTCTGCTTCTCACGTGCACATTCTCTCTCTCTCATTCTCTCTCTCTCAAATAAGTAAGGAAGGTCTTTAAAAAAAAATAAAAAAGAAGTGAAACTGTCACCATTTGCTGTGATCTTGTACATAAAAAAATTTGAGTCCATCAAAAAAATTAATCAATGATTAGGAATTAATAGGAATTAATCAATGATTTCACAAAAGTTAGTTACAAAAACAACTTACAGAAATCAGTGGCCTTCCTTTACACTAATGAAGAAGTATTGGAAAAAGAAATAAGAAAACGATCCCAACTGCAATTGCATTAAAAACAATAAAACAGGGATGCCTGGGTGGCTCAGTTGGTTAAGTGGCTGCCTTCGGCTCAGGTCATGATCCCAGCGTCCTGGGATCGAGGCCCGCATCAGGCTCCTTGCTCAGCAGGGAGCCTGCTTCTCCCTCTGCCACTCTGTCTGCTTGTGCTCACTCTCTCTGACAAATAAATAAATAAAATCTTTAAAAAAAAAAGACTTAAAAAAAATAAAACACTCAATAATAAATTTAACCAAAGAAGTGAAAGATCTGTACAATGAAAGCTGTTAAGACTTTGCTAAAAGATACTGAGCAAGATACAAACAAATGGAAAGATATCCCATATCACAGATCAGAACCATAAATATTATAAAAATGTCCACACTGTCCAAAGCGATCTATATATTCAACACAATCCCCATCAAAATTCCAAAGGGATTCTTCACAAAAATAGAATAAACAATCCTAAATTTTGTGTGGAACCACAAAAGATCCCAAATAGTCAAAGCAATCCTGAGAAGAAAGAACAAAGCTGAGGGTATCATACTTCCTGATTTCAAACTATACTGTAAAGTCATAGTAATAAAAACAGTACGGTCCCATAAAAACAGACACATCAACCAAAAGAACTGAATAGAGAGTCCAGAATTAAATCCTGGCATATACAATCACTGGCATAAACCCAGTGATGAACAACAACAAACGGTGCCTCTGTAACAAATGGTGCCTGGAAAACTGGATAACTACATGCAGTGCAATGAAACTGGACCTCCTTATTTCATAGCACAAACAAAATTAAAAACTTAAGACTTATAAAACGTGATTCCACAAAAGTCCTACAAGAAAACATATGGGAGATGTTCATCAATACTCATCTTGGCCATGATTTTTGGATGATGCCAAACGCACAAACAGCAAAAATAAAAATCAACAAATGAGACTACACCAAAATCAAAGCTTCTTCACGGTAAAAGAAATAAGTAAGAAAAATGAGATGGCAGTCTAAAGAATGAGAGAAAATATTTGCAAACTATACACTGGATAAGAGAGTAATATACAAAATGCATAACAATTTAATAAGACACAAACAATCTAATTAAAACATAGGCAAAAAAATTAAACTGACATTTTTCCAAAAAGGGCATCAAAATGACCACCGGGCACATGAATAAATGCTTAACATCACTAAGCATTAGGGAAATGCAAATAAAAACTACAATAAGATATTACCTCATGCTTCTGAAGGGACAAGTACTAGGGAGAGTGTTATGGAAAAGGAACACTTATACACTGTTAGTAGGAATCTAAATAAGTCTAATGAGTGCAGAAGACAATATGGAGGTTTTTCAAAAAAATTAAAAATACATCCACCATACAATCCAGCAATTCCGCTTCTAGATATATACTCTAGGAAAATAAAAATGGGATTTTGTTGACATATATGCACACCCATGTTTATCACATATTATTCATAATAGCCAAGATGGGGAAACAACCCAAATAGCCATCAATGGGTGAAAGAATTAAAAAAAAAAAAGATATGGCATATATATATACAATGGAATACTACTCAGTCATGAGAAAGGGGAATCTCCTGCCATTTGTGACAAAAATGGATGGACACTACATTATGTTAGGTCGATAAGTTGACAGAGACAAGTACTATATGATCTCACCAATGTGGTATCTGTAAAAATCAAATTTGGAAAAACAATGGAGGATAAAATAGTGGTTACCACAGGATTGGAAGTGAGGGATAAGATTTACAGTGTTTAAGGGTAGAAACCTTAACATTAGTAAAATAAGCCATAGAGAAGTGATATACAATATAATGAATATAAACAATAGTATTGTACTATAATGATGAAATATGATAAATACTGCTTCAAATGGCAATCAAATTATAATATATAAATGTATCAAAGTTACATGCTGTATACCTTAAATTTACAAAGTGTAACATGTCAAATTTATCAAATAAAAAATAGATAGGAGTCACAATCTTTTTAAACAAACAAACAAAACCCTCAAGGCTTCTGGTAATACTAGGTATTTAAAAAAAGAAATTGCTAAAACAAGTTACTGAATGGAAGAAAATATTTGTCAATTATATATTTGACAAGGGTCTACCCACCAGAATATATTTAAAAAAAAAAATCCAAACTCTCACAACTCAATAAGAAAAAGAACCACCCACTTAAAAAAAATTCAATAAAGGACTTAAACAGCCATTTCTTCAAAGAAGATATACAAATCAAGGAAAACATGGTCATCATAATTAGTCATTAGGGAAATAAATACCCAAACCACAATAATATACTACTTTATTCCCATCAGGATTGTTACAATAGAGTTTATTTTTTTAAAAGATTTTATTTATTTATTTGACAGATAGAGATCACAAGTAGAGAGGCAGGCAGAGAGAGAGAGGAGGAAGTAGGCTCCCTGCTGAGGAGAGCCCGACGTGGGGCTCGATCCCAGCACCCTGGGATCAAAACCTGAGCTGAAGGCAGAGGCTTTAACCCACTGAGCCACCTAGGCGCCCCTAGAGTTTATTTTTTTAAAGGAAAAGAAATGATGGTGAGGAAGTAGAGAAATTTGAACACTGTGCATTGCTGGTGAGAATGTAGAATAATGCAATTACTATGAAAAACAGATGAGTGGTTTCTCAGTGAGTTAAATATAGAATTGCTATATGAACCAGTAATCCCACTCCTTGGTATAGACGAAGAGAATTTAAAACAGATACTCAAACTGTTTTTTTAAAGATTTTATTTATTTATTTGACAGACAGAGATCACAAGTAGGCAGAGAGGCAGGCAGAGAGAGAGAGGGGGAAGCAGGCTCCCCGCTGAGCAGAGAGTCCAAAGCAGGGCTCGATCCCAGGACCCCAAGAACATGACCTGAGCTGAAGGCAGAGGCTTAACCCACTGAGCTCCCCAGGCGCCCCCGTACACCAATGTTCTTAGCAGCACTATTCACAATAGACAAAGAGTGGAAAAACCCAAATATCCATCAACAGATGAACTGATAAATAATTCTGGTAAAAACATACAACATAATATTATTCAGCCATGAAAAAGAATGAAGTACTGATATATGCTTCCATGTGGATGAACCTCAAACATTATTCTAAGCAAGAAGTCAAACACAAAAGGTCACAAATTGTATGATTCCATTTATATGAAATATTCAGAACAGGTAAATTCACTGAAACAGAGAGAAAACTGGCATTGCTGAGGTGTGTTGGGGGGGTGGAGTTTGGAATGGATGTTTAATGGAGTGGATGCTTAATGGTATGGTGTTTCCTTTCTGGGTGATGAAAACGTTCTGAAATGAAGCAGAAGTGGTAGCTGCACATGTTACAATGTACTAAGCACTGAAATTATTTTAGGAAGTTAATTTTATATTATGTGAATTTTACCTCAATAATTTTTTTTTTTTAAGTAAATTGAGAGATTTGGGGCACCTGGGTGGCTCAGTCAGTTAAGCATCTGCCCTCAGCTCAGGTCACAATCCCAGAGTCCTGAGATCGCACCCTGCATTGGGATCTCTGCTCAGTGGGGAGTCTGCATCTCCCTTTCACTCTGCTGCTGCTCTGCCTACCTGTGCGCTCGCTCTCTCTCAAATAAATAAAAAAATATAAATCTTAAAGATAAATAAACAAAAAAAATATATAGATCTGATGACCAACTACATGTAGCTAAGAAGTGTATGTGGCAAGGATAATAGATACTGAAGATTCTTTGAACAATCAAGTGGGCAGACACCCCAATAAATGAGACAATCGCAGCAATTAAAGAGTATCAGTTTAACTATATGTTAAAACGTATGTCCAATAAAATAATAAAAAAGAAACGGATAATTATTCTTACGTAACTGACTGCTACTTATGGTGAGTGCCCTGTGCCATCTCCTTGGGGAGATAAGCAACTTTAATAATTAAAGTACTTTTCTAATATATTTTGTATATTTATTTATCATTTTGGCATATTAAGCAATTAACATACTTTTACTTGAGACAAAAAATGTAATCCTCCCTTTTATCCCAGTGTATTATTTTATTTTTTAAAGAAAATCAGTAGCAATTGGAGTGCTAACAACTGAAAGTGGAAGATAACAAAATAATGGTTTTCACCATTTACACAGATTAAGTGCCTTATATGAGACATCAGAGGACTTTCTAAATAAAGGGGCACACATAGGTTTTCTTGAAAAGGACTTCAAAAGTAAAATAATAACTTCAAAATCAGAAGGTGTTAGTGTTAATGGGCCTTCCCTATCTCAACAGTAATTGCCTCTACTCATTCTACCCTGACTTCTTTGACTCTAACTTCTTGTCAGTTCCTGCTTACTCTCCTCAGTTTTTCCAGCTCTCTGTTGAAAGGCTAGTTTAAAACTACAATCATAGCATCAGAGCCCTGCAATCTCCTCTTTCAAACTGTCATAAGAGACAACCCATTCTAGCCCTGCCAGAAGGCAATACCTGCAAAAGCTAGAATTTTTAGGAAAATAAAATCCATAGTATGACATTTCTTAGGATAAAACAGTCACCTAAGTTGGTCTTTCTTAGGCTGTAACTTGATGAACTTGGAACCAATTCTAAAATTTGTATTTAAATGCTGTACCAATGGGAAGGGGTACATTCAATCAAATGGAAAGCAAACACTTGCACTTTATTATATAGAAGAAATTGAATGGATGTAGCCTTGATTCTCTCATATAAAAATACAGAAATGGTCAGAATAAGAGAGACAGTGAAGTTGTATAACCATCATCTTACTATCAATTTTAGTTCTACAAGAAGTCTTTTTTCTTCTCCTTGGATAACCTCTGAAACAGAGCTGAGAGCCATGGAAAGTTCAACAACCTAGATGTCTCACAAGTATTTAAGGAAAAACAGAAAGAGGAGACAGTGTTCCCACATCAGCATATCAGGGGACCCAGACTGGCAGAGTCTTCCATTCTTTTCAGAAAGAGCACAAATCCCACATGCCTCTGTCACAGCTGTTGTGACAGCAGCCAGGGAAGAAAAAAAGGGGAAGATTTTTCTGGAGCTCTACATAAAATGTCTTTTTGGCTTTGGAACTCAAAAAGTTTGTTTTATCAGCAGCCTGTTTTAGGTAAATCCTTCCCAAAATATTTATAATATGAAAAACATTTTCATTATAGTGTTTTAAAAATTGCTTATATTTGAAAAAGGAAAAATAAACTACTGAAATAAATTCATGAGAAACAAATCTTATCATTCCATTCCAATTTCTCCTTCCAGTTTCTCTTGGAGGCTCATTTCTTCATACTTCCTAAAAATTTTTATAACTATCCAATACTATTTTTTCCTTCTTGCCCAGAAATGTCGATTCAGAGTGAAGAGAAAATGAAATTTCCTTGTGTTGCTTTAATTTTAATATAGTACCTCTAACTGCTCTCCAAATCAGCATCCAATGCTGGTTCTCTCCCAAACACTCCAAGTAACATCAATAACCTACTATAATTGTATCAAATACTCCATACTATGGAGCCATACTATGGAAAGAGCTCAGATGACCATTAACAGATGAATGGATAAAGAAGATGCGGTATGTATATATATGTATGCATACAATGGAACACTACTCAGCCACCAAAAAAAAAAAAAAAGAAAGAAAGAAAGAAAGAAATCTCGCCATTTGCAACAATATGGATGGAACTACAGGGTATTATGCTAAGCGAAATAAGTCAGAGAAAGACAATTATATTTCACTTATATGCAGAATTTAAGAAACAAAACAAACAAGCAAAGGGAAAAAGAGAGAGAGAGAGAGAAAGAATCCAAGATACAGACTCTTAATTTAGAGAACAAATTGGTTTCCAGAAAGGAGATGGGTGGGGTGGTGGGTTAAATTGGTGATGGGGAGTATGAAGTGCACTTGATGTGATGAGGACCGGGTGTTATATATAAGTGCTGAATCATTACATCATATATCTAAAACTAATATTATACTGTATGTTAATTAAAATTTAAATAAAAGCTTAAAAAATAATTTTTAATTTTTTCCTTATAATACTGTTATAGGATGAAATGTGCCCCCCAACACATTGAAGTCCAATATGCTCACAGACTACACATACAGCATCATGTATGAAGTACCTCTTATAATATTTCTCCAACTAATCAAAATGTCCTTTTCTTGTTGCAGGGGTTCTCTATAAAAATCTGGATACAGTCCTTGACAGATAAATGTTTTGCTCCCTTAATGGAGGTAATTTTTATTGTGATTAATTTTAATTTACAGTATTTACAGTAATTTTAATATTTGTTGCTTTTTGTAGCCTACCAAAGAAAGCTTAGCCTATCCTCTACTTTTTCTTCTAGAAGCTTTCCAGCTTTTACCTTTAGATCCATGATCCACTTTTACCTTTAGATATATGATCCATCTTAAGTTTTGTGTATATGAGATAGAGTCAAAGTGATTTTTTTTTAATCTATATGAGTATCTAATCATTCCAGCACTATTTGTCTACAAATCTTTGTTTCTCCCACTGGATTGTTTTCTTTGTCAAAAATAATTTCTCGGAGCACCTGGGTGGCTCAGGGTTAAGCCTCTGCCCTGGGCTCAGGTCATGGTCTCAAGGTCCTGGGATCGAGCCCCCACATCAGGCTCTCTGCTCAACAGGGAGCCTGCTTCCCGCCCCCTCTCTGCCTGCCTCTCTGCCTACTTGTGATCTTTCTCAAATAAATAAATAAAATCTTTAAAAAAAAAAAAAAAAAAGATACTGACTTATCCACATCAAGGTGGGTGGGAGAGCCAGTGACGCAGTCCTGCCATAAACCTGAGGTGCAGTAAACCTCAAATGGGAGAGAACTAACAAACCCAGAGCTTCTCCTTGCAGAGCCAAAGGTTTGTATCCCACATCAGGTACCCCACCTTTTCAGATTTGCACCTGAGAGATTATACTCAAAACATGTGGCTTTGAAAGCCAACTGGCCTTGGATCCACAAGACCCACAGAGCTATACCAAACTGAGAAACATCTCTTAAAGAGCAGTCATGCTCAAACTCACTCATCCTACAGCCCAGCCCAGCCCAGAAAGATCTGTCTGAAAAGCACCCAGACTCTACATCAAAGAAATACATTTGCTAATCTTACAGTGTCAACTGAGAGGCCCCAGCCTGTTCGGATACTCTCAGGGGAAGGAGGTACTGCTGGGTGCCAGTAAGTTCTCCCTCTAACTTATTAAAGCTATTAGGTACCCCCTGACCGTTTTTTTTTGTTTGTTTATTCGTGTTTTTTTTTGAGCGGGAGCGAGCACAGGCAGACAGAGAGGCAGGCAGAGGCAGAGGGAGAAGCAGGCTCCCCACTGAGCAAGGAGCCCGATGTGGGACTCGATCCCAGGACCCTGGGATCATGACCTGAGCCGAAGGCAGCTGCTTAACCAACTGAGCCACCCGTCCCTGTTTATTCGTGTTTTTAACATTAGACTTTTTTGTTCACTGTGGATGTCATCTTTATCCTCCAACCAGTGCACACCACTTTTGTGCTTTCCCTCTGTGTTGCTAGTCAGCAGGCACCATTCTTCTTTTTCCTTAGAGGGTAGGTACCATCTTTGCGTGCTCACTCGGCCATACTCCGCAGCACCACTCTCTCTTGAAGGGGAGCTTTTACACACATCTGGTGCCCCAGTTTTTGCAATTACAGACCAGGAGTGCTCCTTGATAGGCTGGCTCTGGTGGCCAAGGAGGTTGGTTTTCTTGGATCCCAAAGTACTCTACAACTGGACACAGTTCTTGGCAGAATACTACCCCAAGGGCTCTGCACACATAGCGGAGTGAAACACACCCCTAATATTTCTGAAAAAGTGGCCTATTTGCTTGTCCAAGAAATTTGGCTTGAGGGGTAGTTTCTGGTCTAGCACACATCTAGGTGCCCACAGACATGCTTTCAGGAAAACAGAGGCCATTGGGTACAATCTTTGCATTCTGCCTTGCTCTAGCTTACGAGTATCTCTCAGAAAGAAGCTTATACCCTTGTCTGGCACCTTGATTTTTACAGCTGCTACCAGGGACCATGTCTACATCATGTGGCTCTAGTGGCCAGCGGGGCTTATGCTCACAGTTCTCTTAAGACTGTCACCAATGGTAAAAGAGTTCTTAAACAGCTACCACTCTCAGGGCACAGCAAGAGGCAAAAGACCCAGAAGCTCACTCCGTCTGTGAAAGAGGCCCAGAAGCACAGCATCATAGCTACAGCCTCAGGAACAGGCTGCTAATTAAACATACATCTAAGGGCCAATTGTAAAGCTGACCAGAGCTCTCAGAAGATGGGTGCTTTGTTCACGTTCACCCTCAGCTGCAATCCAAAGCACCAGTCTCTCGGAAAGGAGCTCTTATATGTGCTTAGTATCCCACTTTTTACATCCGGTATCCTGGTGTTTGTGGCTGCCACACAGGGAGGCCCCTTGAACACTTGGCTCTGGTCAGGCTCTGGCTCTGGCCAGGGGGGCCTGTATTCCTGCCTCCCATCGGACTTTAACAATTGGAGGGACAGTTGTTGTAGGATGCCACCCCCAGGGCACTGAACAAACAACAGACTGAAACACACATTCCTCCCCCACCCCTCGCCCAATCTCTCTGTTGAAACAGATTCATTTGTTTGTCCTGGTGCTTCAGAATGATGAATAGGCTTCAGGTTTGGCATACATCTTAGAGGCTATGAAGGTACTCACACAGAACATAGGTAGAGGGACACCATCATTGTGCCCTTCCTCTCCCTCACTATAGTTTGTCAGTATCTCCCAGAAAGAAGCTTATACACTAGTCTGGAGTACTGATTTTTGAAACTGTTGTTCAGAGCACAACTCCAGATTTCATGCTTTGGTAGCCAGCAAGCCTTAAGCTTGTGGTCCCACAAAACTGTGTGTGTGTGTGTGTGTGTGTGTATTTTAAAAGCTGCTGTCTAAAGATCTGGCTTCCAATCTGCTGGGTTTAGGTGTTAGCTGAGATATTCCCCTCTGGGACACTGATCCATGCCCCTTGGCACACCCACAATAACTGGGGGCTATTAAAAATAAATTAGGCTGCTTGGAAAATTATAAAGGACAAAGAGACAACCAAGAACTAGGGAGAGGTTGAATGACAGGTTGGTTTCCTACAAGAAACATTCCTCCAAGACTGGGAGAGGTGACAGCTTCATTTAATACATAGAAACAAACACAAAGAGACAAGCAGAATGAAGGAAAAGGAAGGTGTTCCAAATAAAAAAAATAACCCCCCCCACCAAAAAAAAACCAAAACCCTTAATGAAACAGAGGTATACATAATTTACCTGATGAAAAATTCAAAGTAATGATCATAAAGATGCTTTCTGAATTCGGAAGAATAGATACATACAGTGAGAACTTCAAAAAACTCAAAAAAGAGTTAGAAAATATAAGAAAGTACCAAATGGAGTCATAGAGCTGAAGAATGCAATAATTGAAACAAAAAATACACTAAAGGGGTTCAACAGCAGACTGGATGAAGCAGAAGAATCAGTGAACTCAAAACAGGGCACCGGAGATCACCCAATCAGAGCAGCAAAGAAAGAATGGAAAAAAACAAAAACAAAAACCACACAAAAAAACAAAGGTAGCCTAAGGGACTAATTGGAAAACATTAAACAGACTTAACATTCATACTATGTCTGTCACAGAAGATGGAGAGAGAAAGGGGTAGAAAATTTATCTGAGGAAATGAATGAAATGGCTGAAAATTTCCCTAACTCAGAGAAGGAAACAGACATCCTTGTCCAGAAAGTTCCAATTAAGATGAACCCGGAGACTCACAGGAAGACACTTCCTAATGAAAATGTCAACAGTTAAAGACAAGGAGAGAATCTCAAAAGCAGCAATTAAAAACTATAACAAGTATTAAAAAAAAAAAGACTACAGAAGATTTTCAGCAGAAGCTTTTCAGGCAGAAAGGAGTGGCACAATATATTCAAAGTGCTGAAAGGAAATAAACTTTCTTTTTATATATTTATTTATTTATTTGACAGACAGAGATCACAAATAGTCAGAGAAGCAGGCAGAGAGGAGGAAGCAGGCTCCCTGCTGAGCAGAGAGCCCGATGTGGGGCTCGATCCCAGGACCCTGAGATCATGACCTGAGCCAAAGGCAGAGGCTTTAACCCCCTGAGCCACCCAGGTGCCCCTTAAAGGGACTTTTGTAGGCTGAAAATAAAAAGTGCAAATTCATAACAAAGAAACATAGGAAACCAAATGGGATTATCTGTATTAGTGGTTTTCAGATGGCTCAGAGGGTGATAAAAGCTGTGTTGGCAGAGAACAAGATCCAGATCACTAGGAACCTCCAGCAGTGCAGCTTCCCTGTGAAATAGAGGGGAAAAACCCATACCCGAAATAGGGTCACCATATCGTAGGAGTGGGAGTCCCTCTGTTTCCCCTGCACCAGAAGCAGCTGAGCCATCACCAAAGTAGCTGTAAAAATGAGGAACATTTCAATGTGCATGGCTTCATGGCTATGGTGCTTGGTATGCATGCATGTGTGCTCAACCCTCCAACTGCTCCTCTCGGGAGAGGTCTGACATATCAACCTCATCCAGCTCCCATTCTCTAACAGTACCTTCTCCAACCTCCACTTCCACCACTGCCACCATCTTCACCAATAGTACAGATACTCCAAGGTTGGTATATTAAGTAGTTCTTGTTTAATCTATAAAATAAGCTATGCCACTGGCATTGTTGGCTACATGGCTGTCATGTTTATCCTTTTTGGTCTCTATTATTCAAGATCAAACCAGAAGATGCCATGGACTTTGGTATTTCTTTTGCCTTCTATGGCCTCTACTATTTGTTCTTGAACAAGACTTTGTAGAAATGTGTGCAGACTACATGGCATCTACCATAGGGTTCTACAATGTCAGGCATGCCTACCAAACATCTCCCAGTGTGTGTGTGTGTCATGTGTGGGCAACAGATCTTTGTAGATGTCAGTGAAGAGGGCATCATCAAGAACATACACAGCATATATAAACTGTCTTGCAAATCACGTATTCCATGAGTTCTGCATCCTTGGCTGGTGCACTGTAGGAAGGAAACAGATGTGTCCCTACTGCAAACAGAAGATGAACCTCAAGAGAATGCTCAGCAATACCTGGAAGAGGCCTCATGTACTGGCAACTGCTAGACTGGCTTTGGTATTTGGCAGTCTGACATCACTGGCCTGGTGCAAGGCATCAACTATATCCTAGGCCTGGAATAGTCAGGAAGAAGAGCATCCACCCACTATGGACCTCAGGGTACTCTCCTCCCTGTTCTCCAAGATGTCCTGGGTAGGAAAGACTCAAAGGGACACCTGAACAACTCAGGATCCCTCCAGCTGTGTCCAGGCTGGGGAGGGAGATGTTGGGAGAGCCAGCCAGTAGGGCTGCAGCAGTGGGGGCATTTTAAAAGAAAACTTTTTTTTTAAAGAAAACTATCTTTATAAATATTTAAAAAAATATGAAAGTATGAATCTCATTAGTAAAGGTAAACATTCAGTACAAATGGCGGATTAATCACCTATAAAGCTACCATAAAAGTTAAAAGACAAAAGTAATAAAAATAAGCATAACTACAATAATTAGTTAAGGGATACACAAGATAAAAGTATGTAAAATATGATGTCAAAACCATAAAACATGGGGTAGGGGGAGTAAAAATGAGTTCAGAATGTGTTCAAACTTACCAACTTAAAATACATTATAAATACAGGTTGTTATACTAAACCTCATGAGAACCACCAAGCAAAAACCTATGGCAGATTCCCAAAAGATGATGAGAAGGACATTCTTTTCCAAGAAAAGAAATCGCAGATGATGTTGGTGCTATGGGAGGGCCCAGGAGCTCTGGAACGGGAGGCCGTTGTGGCTTCCATGGAGGCTTTAGTAGCAGCATCTAGGTCAGGGCCAAGGCCACAGAGTTCAAAGAGGAAGGCCAAGGAATGGGTCCCCATCACCATGCTGTGCCACCAGGTCACAGTCATGAAGATCAAGTCCCTGGAGGAGATCTATCTCTTCTCCCTGCCTATCGAGGAATCTGAGATCATTGACTACTTCCTGGGGACATCCCTCTTCAAGGATGAGGTTTTGGAGATTATGCCTATGCAAAAGCAGACCCATACTCATCAGCAGGCCAGGTTCAAGGCATTTGCTGACATCAGCCTGAATGTTAAATACTCCAAGGAGGTAGCCACTGCCACCGGTGGGGCCATCTACATGCCCAAGCTTTTTTTTTTTTTTTTAAAGAATTTTTATTTATTTGACAGAGAGAGAGCACAAGCAGACAGACTAGCAGGTAGAGGGAAAGGCAAAAGCAGGCTCCCTGCTGAGCAAGGGGGCTCAATCCCAGAACTTTGGGAACATGACCTGAGCCAAAGGTAGTCATTTAACCAACTGAGCCACCCAGGCATCCCATGGTCAAGCTTTCCATCATCCCCATTTGGTAAAGCTACTGGAGGAACAAGTAACCCCCACACTGTCCCATGCAAGGTGACTGGCCACTGTGGCTCTGTGCTGGTATGCCTCATCCCTGCTCCCAGAGGCACTGGTATTGCCTCAGCCAGTGCCCAAGATGCTACTGATGATGGCCAGTATTGATGACTACTAAGCTTCAGCAAGGGTCTGCACTGCCATCCCAGGCAACTTCACCATGGCTACTTTAGATGCCATTTCCAAGATCTATAGCTATCTCACCCCTAACCTCTGGAAAGAGACTATTCACCAAGTGTCCATATCAGGAATTCACTGACCATCTTGTAAAGACCCACACCAGAATCTCCATGCAGAGGACCTAGGCTCCAGCCATGGCCACCACACAGATTTTATACAAGAAAAATTAAGTGAACTAAGGCCTATTTAAAAAAAAGGGGGGGGGGGAAGATTGTGAGAAAGGAATCTAAACACACCACTAACAAAATGTTCAAACCACGAAGGAAGCAACCAAGAAAAGGAACAGAAAGGAACTACAAAACAGCCAGAAAACAATTAAGATGACAGTAAGTACATAACCATCATTATCACTTTAAGTATAAATGGACTAAATTCTACAGTCAAAAGACAAGTGGCTAAGTGGGTTTAAAAAATAAAGACATCTCTATATATTGCTTACAAAAGACATTTCAGATTTCAGATTTGAGGACACACACTGACTAAAAGTGAAGGGATGAAAAGATATCCCATATAAATGTAAACAAAAAGTAAGCTGGAATAATTATCCTTAGACAAAACAGACTTTAAAGCAAAGACTATAATTAAAAACAAACAAACGGGGTACTACATAATGAGGAAGGGATCAATCCACAAAGAGATGTAGCATTTATAAATATTTATGCACCCAAACTAGGAACATATAAATATGTAAAGCAAACACTAACAGACCTAAAGGACAAAACACAACAATACAACAATGGAAAGGAATTTTCATATCCTACTTTCATAACAGATAGATCATCCAGACAGAACATCAATAAGGAAACATCAGACTTATACAATATGTTTTGTAGATGAATTGAACAGCATTCCATCCAAAAGCAGAACACATATTCTTCTCAAGTGCACATGGAACATTCTTCAGAATAGACCATATGCTAGTCCACAAAATAAGTACTACTATATTTAAGAAGATTGAAATCATATCAACCATAGTTTCCAAATATAACAGGATGAAACTAAAACTCAATTACAAGAAGAAAACTGGAAAATTCACAAATATATGAAGATTAAAAAACATGCTACTGAACAACCAAGGGATCAATGAAATCAATGACAAATAAAAAGATACCTTGAGACAAATGAAAATGGAAATACAATGTATCAAAATTCATGGGACAAAGCAAAAGCAATTCAAAGAGACTACAGGAGATAAATGCTTACTTCAAGAAAGAAGAAAAATCTTAAATAAACAACATAACATTACACTAAAAAAAAAAAGAACAAGTGAAGTCCAAAATTAGTAGAAAGAGGAAATAACAGAATAGAAAAAAATCAAAGAGACTAAAAAGATAATAAATAAGATCAATGAAACTAAAAGTTGCCTCTGTGAAAGATACATAAAAGTGGCAAACTTTTACAAATGATCACAAAAAAAAGAAAGAAAGAGAGAGAACTGAAAATCAGAAATTACAACTAAATACAAAGAATCACAAAATACTATTATAAGCCATAAATTTTTAAAAAATCTGTAAGAAATGAATAAATTCCTAGAAATATTCAGTGTTCTGAGGCTGAATCATAAAGAAAAAAAAAAAGAAATTTTAACAGACGGATTACTAATAAAGAGATTGAATCAGTAATCAAAAATATCCCAATAAACAAAAAACTGCAAGACCACATGCCTTCTCCAGTAAATTCTACCAAACATTTAAAGAAAATTAATGGCAATCTTTCTCAAACTCTTTCAAAAAATAAAAGTGGTGGGTATACTTTTGAACTTATTTTATGCAATCAGCACTACCCTGTACCAACAGCACAGAAGGACATCATAAGAATGATAGTTATAGGTAAACATCCAAGATGAACACAGATGTAAAAATTCTCAATAAAATATTAGCAAACCAAATTCAACAACACACTAAAAGGCTCATACACGATACGATCAAGTAGGTATTATTCCAGGAAAGCAAGGTGGTTCAATATCTGCAAATCAATCAATATGATACAGCACATAAAAAAAAACACATAAAATTCATATGATCATCTCAAAAGATGTAAAAAGTGCATGACAGAATTCAACATTCATTTATGATAAAAACACTTAACAAAGCAGATATAGATGGAATGTACCTTAAGATAATAAAGGCCATATATAACAAAACCCTGCTAATATCATACTCAATAATGAAAAGCTGCAGGCTTTTTATCTAAGATCAGCAACAAGACAAGGATATCCCACTATCACCATTTTATTCAACAGAGTATGGAAGTCGCAGCCAGAAAAATTAGGCATAGAAAAGAAACATTAGGTATCCAAATTGGAAAGGATTAGTAAAACTGTTAATATCTGCAGATGACATGACATTATATATAGAAAACCCTAAAGACTCCACCCAAAAAACTACAGAATAAATGAATTCCATAAAGTTTGCAGAACACAAAATTAATTTGTATTTCTATACACTAATAACAAGGTAGTAAAAATATAAATTAAGAAAACAATCGCATTTACAATTACATAACGAGAATAAAATACCAATAGGGGAGGAAGCAAGATGGCAGAGGACTAAGAGACTGAAATATTATCAGATCCCAGGAGTTCAGCTAGATAGTTATCAAACCATTCTAAACACCTACAAACTCAACAGGAGATAGAAGACAAGGATAGCAGCAATTCTAGGAACAGAAAATCAACCATTTTCCAGAAGGTAGGAGATGCAAAGTGAATCCTAAGTGACGGGAGGATAAACCGTAGGGGGAGGGGCCAGTCCCGGCAAGTAAGAGAGCAGCGGAGCGCACAAAATCGGATCTTTTATAAGTCTGCTCCACTGAGGGACATTGCTCCAGAGGGAGCCTTCATGGGGACAGTGTGGCCTCAGGACCTGCAGGGTCAGAGAAAGACCTGGGGTGCCTGAGTGTGGCAGAGCTCCCAGGTATCAGAGGAGGGAAGCCGGTTACAGAGATGGAGTCGAGGAGTGCGCTCTGAGCTTGGGATTACCTTAAACCGAGACCCAAGCCACAGTCGGGCCACTGCTCTTTGAGCAGTGACCCCACAAGTGGCAGATCCAGAGACCCCCTCCTTCCTCCTCCAGGAGAAGTGGTGCAGGAACGCATGACAGGATCTGCTGGGTTTGGAGACTCCAAATGGAGCTGTACATCAGAGACAGAAACGTTCAGTCACAGGCCAGGTGAGCACAGAGAATGGACAGAGTCAGGGAGACAGGAGTGATTGACTACTTTTCTCTGAGGGTGCACTGAGGACTAGGGCCCCGAGCTCTTGGCTCCTCCAGGCCAAAAACTGGGAGGCCAACATTTTCATTCCAGTCCTCCAGAGCTCTACAGAAAGTGTTCGGGGAACAAAGCTACTGAGAGTGAACACAAGGAGATTACTTAGCCCGGGCCCTGGCAAGGGCAGTGCAATTACACCTCAGACAAAGACATATGATACTCCCTACAACAGGCCCCTGCCCCAGAAGATCAACAAGAACATCCAGCCAAAACCAAACTCCCCGATCAAGGACAACAGCAGAACTCCAAAGCTGAAGGAAAGCAATGCCTAGAATCCATGGCTTTTTCCCCATGATCCTTTAGTCTTCCAAAGTCAAATTTTAATTTTATTTTTTTCTGATTCTATTTTTTTAACTTTTCTTCTTTCCTCTTTTAATGTTTTTTAACTAGTTTATCTTAACAATACTTTTCTAAAAAAAATCATTTTAAATCTTCATTGCTAGTCATATTTTATCCCTTCATTGTCCTTAACCTTGTATTTTGTATGTATATAGTTTTTTT